>JAUEJL010086894.1:0-26898 GCA_032274825.1 Drosophyllum lusitanicum
TATGGTTATTTGATAACTTCATTAATGCTCATCTTTAATATTCTTCCGGATTTTGATACTTAACCCTATTGACTCACGAGACGTAAGCTGACACTTGTTCTTTTGAAATGTGTCTTGTACTCGTGCAGGTGGTTTAAAGCTTGGCTTGACGAGCTGGGTGCACTTTGGGTAGATAGTTTTGGAATTTCGGTTCCAATGTATATTTAATATTTGATTATTGTTGGAATGGTAACGGTTTTACGATTTTGATCACGGTGTAACACTGTGATTTTATTGGTTTGCATTTATTACACATATGGTTTAAGACTTCCATTGCAAATGATTAATGATTATTTTAAAACTTTTGTTAAATAGTATTTTTGAAAATCATGGGGTTACAACAAGTTCCGGGTCAGGTAAATAATTATAAGGCATGAGATTTTTTTAAATTTTGTAAGCCTAAGGCGGTTAGGGTTTTAAAATACTCAATCTTGAGTCATTTTTAATATTTTTATAAATTTATTACCAACTAGATTATGTACCCGTGACTTCATGGGTTCTTTAGTACATAAATTAGAGAATATTGCTTAATAAGCTTCGACATATTTTGATGTAACTTTTTAAAAAACATGCATGTTGTCCATGTTTGTTTTTACACCTTGAACATTAATACACCTGCAAATTGATTTAAAAATATAATATTTGGAATGTGATTGGGTGCATGCTTTCAGGAAAAATATGTTTAATAAAGAACCTTTCATCCATAAGAATGATAGATACAGTTTTTATCACTTTATCGAATTTGGTTAAGATGATGGAATTGAGGTAAGTACAACTAAAATTCCTAGAAAAATTAGATAATAACAATTAATTTAAATAAAAAACCGGGAACATATATAGACGGATGAGATGTAAAATATTGTAACCTACATGGTCTTTACATATTAATATAATGGTCAAACAGACATCAAAATCGACGACACGTATCTAATAAAACGTTTACTCTTTTGAACGACAGTAGAAATTTTTATTTCCATTGCAAACTCATAATACATGCAATTGAGTTTAATCCGTCATAAAGAGCGTACAACATATTTTGTTTGTTTCATAATTAGTCAAACAGTTGATTCATTCTACAAAACACTTACAATCAATCAAAAAACAACCACGTAAATCCTTTGGCTTAAAAACTGAGAGAAACTTAGAAATTATTACATACAATAAGACTTTGCAAGTAAACTTACCTGATACACCAAAATTCAAAGACACGAGAATTGAAGACATACATGTAATAAATTTTTTATGAATTGACATTAAAAACCCAATCCTAAAGTAGCATTTATCGAGCGAGTGAGCAAAAGAACAGAGCATGGAAAAACTGAAATTTTATTCATGGTTAGCAGAATTTCCCATATCAAGGAATATAACTGGACATAAATTGTAGCAACCCAATTAAATGAAAATTACTATACATATGGGAAAAATATTTTTTCAGCGGTAAATAAATATGAACTCGTAACCAATCTGAAAACACATTCAAAATATGCACGCAAGTTTATTAAAAACTCTCAACTGGGTGCTTTTTTACCATTGACTACTCGGTAGAACACACACCAACTTGTTTGATGACAAATACAATTTTTTAGATCTGGAATAATTAGGGTTAGTGTCAAACAAAATTGTCTACTTACGTCCATAAAATTCTTACGCTATGTTCCCGAGTTAAAATTAGGAGAGAAGATAAAAGATTTAGAAAGGAAAATAAACTTTAGTTGTATTCTCAAGTTTTTTAGGAGAGAAGAGAAAATATTTTGGAAGGAAAATTATTCCTTATTTTCTTTCTTGATTTTCCTTCCAAATTAGGGAAGATTTTGGAAGGAAACAAAAAAACACTTCAAATTTCACTTCTCCTCTTATTTTCTTTCGAACTCGGGAACTCTCAATGACAAAAATATTTTCCTTTCTCTACTTTTCTTTTCTCCCCTTAGTTTTCTATCATTCCATTTTCTTTCCATGTATAACTCTGGAACACAGTGTTAGTATTCCGGTTAGGAATATATAATTGGAATAATTATGTAATTAAAGGACACGTAATCTTGGATATCCTATATCTTCGGGTATACCTACAAACCCGATAGTCAATTAGTATATAGGCTCTTGTTAGGAACAAGGGAAAGAAGAGGCATAAAACTTTTGCTAGGAAAAAATGTGTACTTTTAAGTTATAAAAAGTAAAAGAAAATTTAATGGATTAAAGAATAACAACCGTCAAGATTTTAAAAAGATGATAAGAAAAATAGTATGAAAATAATGTGATAGAGATCATTGATTAACGAGTCTCCGATCTTAACCAGAGAGGTTTTAATCTCCAATACTAAATATATTTTTGTTAATTTTCTACTCAATTAATAAAAACAAGTATTAAAATCAATAGATAAAATGATAAAAATGAATGAAAAAATATCATGTCTCTTAACTTACAAAATATCGTACATATTCAAAGCATAATTTTTAATACATAAAGTATAATAATGTTAAAATATGCTTTATGTACATTGGATAGTTTGAAATTTAAAACATATATATTTGTAAGTAAAAAAAAACATATATTAAAAGAGTTGGAAAGATAAGGCAAAGAAAATAATTTTTTTTAAATGAATTCATATTGATTGATGGTCCCTACCATGACAACGGCAATAAATAATCAGATTCCACCCCACAAAAGGACGAAAAGCAAATATCCAGATATGCCACAAGCCAACCACGCGCCACTCCTCTCACTCAATCTCATCCCTCCACGTGTCACCTCATCCAACGGCTCAACTTCCACACTGACTCTCTATATCTATGCGTCCATCTTCTTCCCTAATCACTCGCTTGAATTGAAACCTTATTCATTTCCCTGTCTTCTATATATATCATCTCCACGACTCCTGTTTGTGGTATTTCTGTAGAAACCATGCTTCTCAGAGCCCCTCCAACCCTCCCTTTCTTGACCGGAGCCACCTCCGACGAGAACTTCAGCCGTTCTTTGTTCTCATCTTCTTCTCTCACGACGCCGTCGCCAGTCGTCTGTGCGGCGGTGAAAGGCGGCTCTTCTAACCATCGCCTGCTTTCTGGGGTTGTGTTTGAACCATTTGAGGAACTGAAGAAAGAGCTTAATCTTGTCCCTTCGGTTCCTCAACAGTCTCTTGCTCGCCAAAAATATGTTGACGAATGTGAAGCTTCCATTAACGAACAGATCAAGTGGGTTTTCTTTTTATTGAATTGCATTTGTTCTATATGATTTCTCGGTTTTAAATTCAGTATACTGAATCACTATATGATGGGACTGCATATGTGTAGATTAAACAACTGGGATTCTTTAATTTATAGTTTGATTGCTTGCTGGTCTGCCTGGGAAATCTAATTATTATGCCTTAAAAACTCAAATTTTACATGATGCCAAACTACCCACCATGTGTAAGATAAATATCCAAGGAGAACTAGTGGTAAAACATGATTGCCCAGCATGTGTATGATACAAGATCTAGCAGAATTTCAATATATTGAAACCCAACTGACCCAATACCACATAATGAAAGTACTCAAGGAAAAACATTATCTAGTTATACATACTTCATTTACGCCCTGTTCTCGAGTTCAATAAGGGGAGGAAAGGAAAGGAGAAGAAAGGAAATCCTTTCTTTTCAAATCATCCCAAAATTGGGAGGAAATATTTTTGAACAAATTAAGCCTAAACTTCCCCTCCAAATCCTTCCCTTCCCTATCCTCCCTTAAATGAAACTCAAGAACACCTTTTAGGTAGATTTCCTTCCAAATCCTTTCCTTTCAGCCCTTAAAAAAACTCGAGAACAGGGCGTTTATCCTTTGTTGATTTTTTCCTTTTGCTATCTTTTGCAGGCCGCCTTTTAACTCTGATGATTGCTGGTTTTCTTATGAATGCGTTGAACCTCCAAGAAAACGTCAAAGGTTTTTATAGTTTTTGGTTTTGAGAAGTGCTTGGTTAAAACTTTAAACATGTAATTTGAAATGAAAAGTTGTATAAAACTTTGCAGAATTGAAAACTTTGATGTAAGATGGGAAGCCCTATATAAATCTCGATGGCCAGTTGTTCAAAAGTCGCTAGTGGATTTGTTATCAAAAGATATTCAACAGGATGAGTCAAATATCAAGTGGCAGCAGATTTACTGGGAAAAACATCTGCAGGAGTATGCAACTTGTTTGAATTCTCAATCTTTGAGTTTTATATATATATATATATATATTTGTTTGTTTGATATTCAGTTGTATCATTTTTATTTGACATCTTAACAGTTGCCTTGATGCAATAGCGGAGACGGTTTCAATCACTTTGTTTGATGGTTTTCTTGGTGAAGTAGAAATTCCAGGTAATTCTACTGGCTTCTGTATGCATCCATAGTTAATAACTATTTGGAAACTATTAGTACCATGTGTTATGTTTTTAGTTTTTTTGTAATTTATGTTTCTGCAGATGTGTTGCTAAAACATATTAGTGATGAAAAGCACATAAGCAGGTCAAGAAGCTACTCAAAGTTATCTTTTCACTGTGAACGATTCGGTCCATTTACCAGGTAAAACCTTACATGAATTTATCGATTTCTAGATATTTAGGCATCTCTTATGGCATACTCATATATAAATGGAAATAAAGAAATTTAGTTTCAATGCCTTAGTTTTCATTATATTTTTCATCATAGTATCTGCAGTCATCACTTTGTAAGCTTTGTTTTTGGTTTTGTTCAAATGCAGATGTCTGAGACTCCGAAGTATTCATTGTGTTACATATATTGATGTAAGACGAAGAAAGAATTTTTTGCACTCATATTATTGTATCATTTATTGATGTTTGTTTTTTTGTAACAGAACTTATTAAGCAAATGTCGACTGGAATATTTGGAAGTCCACTGGATCAAGTCGAAAGAACAGGTAATTAATATTTTTCTGTGTTTTTGCAGCTACTTTTTATGGAAAAATATATATAGTGGTGATGAGGAAGCAAATGTAATATGTAGCATGTGAAATGAGATTTAAATGAACCTTGTCTGCATTGATAAATCATTTAAGTTTTTCAGGTTGAGGGACTTTGCAAACTTCTGGATCAAAACAAGCAAACTCTATCATCACTTGAATTTGTCCATTGCAAGCTTCCTGCAAATCTTATGTCTGCAATTTGTAAGTCACTGCATTCAAAGGGCTGCAAAACGAATGTGATTAAAAGTCTGTCAATTAAGCGTTCGAGCTTTCTTGACAGCTCACATTTTCCATTACCTATTGGTTTGGAATCATTGTTATCAGCAGCAAGGTTTGTGTTACTATGTTTTGATTCACTAATTAATGGACATATGATATGTGTAATCGCTTTTAATGTCTCATGTTTTTATGTGCTACGGTATTTTTTTCCCTGCTAGCAGCGGTTTGACTTCATTAATACTATCTGACAATCACATGTGGTGGAAAACTGCAAAATTGGTGTTTGACACCCTGCTTGAAGCTGAATCTTGCTTACAAGTCCTTGATCTCTCGGAAAACAATGTGAGTGCTTTTACCCAACTTTGTGAAACCTAAGGTTCTTTTATTATATGTAAATTTTATGTTACATTGTCACCATTTCAGATTGCTGGTTGGCTCTCACATTTTAAATGGGGATCTCCAAGCTGCATTAATTCTGATAGTCAAATTAACAAATCACTAAAATATTTGCGGGTGCTCAATCTGAGGTACTTGAAATGTCATTAGCAGTTCAATGAAGTTGCATGGCAGTTTTTCTGCATAAAAATAACAATCGTTATTTGCAGATGCAACAATTTGCAGCAGGATGATGCAGACTGCCTTAAATATGCTTTGGCTTACATGCCAAATTTAGAGGTCTTAAATTTGAGTGATAATCCTATACAAGATGGTGGAATTAGGTCAGTAGCTTTTACATTCCCAACAGCAATGACTCATACATACTATGCAAACTCTTGTCTGACATGTCATTTTATAACTGTAGGATGTTGATCCCGTATTTGATCGAGAAATCTAAATCTGATACACCCCTTGCTGAGTTATACTTGGAACATTGTCACCTTTCTTTTTCGGGAGCAAATGAGCTGTTAGAAATTCTAACCACATCAAAAATCCCACTCAAGTCTCTCTCAATTGGAGATAATCTCCTTACAAGGTTAGTTTCTTGAGAAGTAGAGGTGGCAAAATGGGTAATCTTGAGTTGTTTTTTTCAATTTATTAAAAATTAAAATGTAACATACCTATTGTTTCATAGGAAACATGTATACTACTATAATGTTCCCTTTTTTGCTTATAAGTGTGGTCAAAGTTAATATTTTCCGCTTTTGGTAGATTACTTTACAATGCATATGCTTGATATTTCATATATTCATTGTTTTGTTGTGAAGACATGTTGTCCTTGTTGAATTTGTTGATAATAGTTTCATTGCTCAGATGCTTTTAAAATTTCTATCAATATCAAAATCAATTAGCATGATATATCGTACAAGTGAAAAGACATATGATGTATATAATTTTCCCTTAGACTTATCACTTATGCAAGTAATTATGACTCTTTCATGATAATCTAAACGTCGTTTGTTACATTATATATTTGACATGTACAATGAGTTTATGATTTTAGAAACCATAAGCATGAAGAAATACTTCCTTGCGAGATATAGGGTTAAAAAGCATGCTTGCATGTTTTCTAGGATTTTGTAATATGAGACGGTATATTTTTAAAAAGTGAATATCTTATTGTTAATCAAATATATTAAATTCATTTCAACATATGTTTATAATGTCAACAACTGTTTCTAGAAGTTATGGTAACCGGGAAATCTCTCTGGAGCCAACTTTGCTGATCTGGTTGTAACTAGGTCGAAATTGCCTCCTTTATTGCGAAATATATGCTTCTCTTTAATGTTCAAATCTTTCCGTCTTTGACAAGCTTTCATCACAGCAACATTGGGGCAGCTTTGGGAAGATTCTTATGTTCAGGTATTGAGAACCTATACGTTAACGCAATTGGATTGGGTTTATCTGGATTTTTGGATGCACGACAAAATATTAATCAAGAGCTGAGCCTTGTGCGCATTGATATAAGGTTGGGTTTTTTTTATTATAATTTTACCTAAAGAAGTTTAACAATGTTTTGAAATAACCCATATTGATGAATCTTGTATAGTGGTAATGCTGGCGGAATCACAGTTGCAAACTTTCTGTGCAAGTTGATGTCTAATGCTCCAAAACTTATTTCAGTCGATGTAAGCAATAACCGGATTCCGCATGAATCACTACCTAGTATATGCACCTTCCTGAAAGCTGGAGAGGGTGAGCAATTTTATTTTTCTATTACTAAATATCTTTTAAAAAATATAAATTGACCTCTGCTATCCGTTTAGGGAAACTCGAGCATGTAGACTTGACTAACAACCGATTATTCGGCACACCTGACGTTGTATCTCAGCTGGCTGAATGTCAAGTTGATGGAAAACCGAATATCTTACTGTTTTCACCCGAAGGTATCCTTTATGACAACGATCCATGAGACCAGAAGAATTACTCTATATGTAAATGAGTAATGAATAACTTACCATATCTTGTATGTTGATCTTGTTCGTAACAAATAATTTATCATCTTTCCCCCTAGCGGTATGAACTGCAAAACCTTAAATACTGGATGGTTTTTGGGTCAGCTTCTGTTTTCTGCTTAGTCAGATTTAGTAGACATCTTTTAATCTTGTTTATAGTTCTGTTGATCTGGCATGGGAGAGGTGTTTGCTTCTTTTTATAAAAGTAGGTTTTTTTTAAGTTAAATTTTGTCCAGCCAGACTGTAAAGGGAGATTATGAGATCATCTCATCTCCTTTTGTTAATTAGACAATACAGAATCCAAAAGTGAAAGTTTCCTTGTTTGTTTCTTGTTGAAGAAAGTTTGGTTGTTTTCAAAAATGGCGTGCGGTTTTTTTAACATATAAACGCACACGAACGGAGCAAAAAAAACGATTTAATCGTCTTGTCAATGTGAATACTTTTATGTAGTATTATTAGATTAGATGTTAGTATGTAATTGGATTGTTATAAGATATGTTTGAGAAAGATCTGACAAAGTAATCTCCTAAAAAGAATATGATGGGTTGGTGTGGTGTGGTGTGGGGGCTTTATCTATCTCTCAGTCTCGTCTATCGTCTCTATGCAACTTTTATTTATTTTATTTTTGAAAAACTTAACTGAAGAATGTTGTTATAAGAAAACAATTTAATTTATTTCAAAATTAAAAATATAGCGTGGGTTAGAAGAACCTTGTTGGTATGATTAAAGTCAATAGAATTTTTGAATTATATTCTATTAATAATGATTATTTTATGTTGTCGTGACGTATGTTGATTAGATGACATATATATTAAAACAAAAGTTATATTATTATTTATATTTATTTATTATTATTATATTTTTGAGTTTCATAGGGAGGGTTATGCATGTAATGTAGGTGAAGCCGTTAATTGATGATGGTGGCTTTATTCACCCAACAAAATATGAATGCGATGTTGTATCCGACATATTAACTAACAATTTTTTTAATTATGGTTCTGGTGAGGCGACATTGTCGCCCGATATACATTCTGTTTACTATTATTTTCCACTTTCCCGTAAGTAAACCGTCTCCAAGAGGACCAAGATGGTATCTATGCCCGTTAATTTGGAGACTAGACTTTCGTTAGAAAAGTAGCAAACGACAAAGTCAATAAACGTTGCACAGATGGGCAAAGGTCCTCCATAGAAAGACGATCAAAATACTCCTTTTGACGCCACTTTTGAACAATTAAAAAAGTAGTGACTTTGAAATGTACTTAATGAGGGTTTTGGAGTTACTCAACTTATAGTCGATTTATTTTGAGTTGGAACCCCATAAAATTACATGGTATTAGAGTCGGGTTCACCCATGGCTAGCCAAACAGTCACACACACTCCATGTAACCCATAAATACTCGCATGTTAGGTGCAAATAACGTCAGTGTGCTTAATAAGGATCTTGGGTTATTCCATCTATTAACAATTGGTTTTTGGTTAGAACACCTCAAATTTACAATATCAAACATTAATTTGCTTTATCTATTTATATAAGCGTTGGTTATACGAATTGTAAAAGCATTGACAATATTATGTCAATAATTTGAGGGGTACTTCGGGTACCTTTTTATTTCCCATTTTTTGTTTCAGCTTGTTGCGATGTTTGGAGCATTTATTGCAGTTGTACATATTAGAATCATCATGGTGTGCTTCTTATGACAGCCATGACAACAAATTAATATATAAAACATGGTTTAATGTGTTGCAGAGGTTTATTAATGGAGACGATAAATTCAGATTTAAAATTTGGTCTTGAGGAAGAAATTTTTTTTTTGAGAAGATTTAAAATCGAGTGTATCTAATGTATTAACAAATTGAAGAAAAAAGGTTTTATGATAAAAAGAATCATATTATAATCTATAAATCCGAAATTAGAAATCACATATACTTGCAAAAGATGTGAGATTGTTTTAATTTACAAACTTATAAAGTTACGTGATATTTTAAGAGAAAAATGAATAGTCTCAATCAGGTTATTGCCGCTACCCAACTACCAAGTTTTTCATTTGCACAACCGCTTAAGTTCTCGGCTACCATGTCGTTTGAGGATGATGGTTTTCCATTTCAAAAGGAGGGCAACGGTAATCGGGGCAAGTTTACTGCTAAGATGTTTCAACCATTAAAAGATATTTTTTTTGAGGGGGGGGGATGCAGTCATGAGGTAACGGACCAAGAGGAGGGTTTGGGTCGACTAGGAAGCATGTTTAGGTACCTGGAATGGACTATAGATTACGGAAATGAAAAATGCCGTTTTTTGATGGAGAAGATGTGTATGATCGGGTCTATCGAATCGAACACTTTTTTGATATACAAGATTTTGTAACCATAAGAGACCAACTACGAGCCGTGGTGTTATGTATAGAGGGTTAGGCATTAGCTTGGTACCATTAGAGTGATAAGCAATGTAAAAACCCAAATAATTTTTTGTAAACAATATGAAAATAAACATTCACTTTAATAAAGCTTTCCAAAAGTTAAATATAATTCACTTTAAGCCACATATACAAAATTCTCGTTTAATTTAAAAAAACACAAAACACCATTTATATATATAAAACAATGCGGATATATGTCAGGAGTTGTCGGTTACGGGCGGGAGATGAGCTCTCATTCTTTCCACTACTCCCTGTTGTACATAAAAAGGATAAACACCACACAATAAAACAAAAATGTTTAACATCATTTATAGACATGACTCCTAGAGCACATGTTCACATACATCATTCCACACATTTCAGATTGGATCGCCCGTTAAACATGTTACATTAATATTGCTTAGTGCTTGCTGCTTGCACACATGGGAGTTATCTCCCATGCTCATCTCATATCACAAATAATGAAAGTTTTATCCCCTGCTTTGCATAACATGAACATGCGCTCATACAAGCATACATACGGGAATGTGTATTGAGAGGAATTTGTGTAATTCACCTCAATTGGTGCTCTGTTGCTCTTGTTAACCGCTCAAAACGAAGTAATGGATCAACCATTAACACCTAAAGTAGATTAATACTGTACTAAATACAAATTAAGCATTTTGCTACTAAATAGGGGCTAACACACCCTAGACACGGGCATGACGTGTCACATAGCCACCCACACACTCACACCTGACGCCACACCCTGTGACAAAACCTATCCCTACACGGCTCGAGTCCCACATGACACACCCTTGTCCGCTCACACATGCACAAGTGGTGCCTTCTGGCTTACCCCTCGTCACTTAGGGCTTGACACGGCCTGTGCCTCTCATGGCACGGCCATGTCCGGCACGAATAGCCTACATGTTCTATGTGAACTACTGTTTCCAGCCAAATCACAAATTTATCAATACCCAAGTGTTTCCAACACTTGGTATTCATTAAATAACACTAAAAACATCCAACAACATCTAACAATTGATCAACCTATGATCAATTTGCATAATCACTACTGCTTGACCCAATTACATTATAATACAACTCGACATCATGCTATACTACAATTCCGTTTATATCATCATAAAGCTCCCAAAATTAGTGGTAAAACACTACAAAACCATACACTCATTATCTTACTTTGATAAGAACACTTACCCTTCCATTAAATACCAGGAACTTACTAAAAACTTATTAAAATCAATAAAAACATTAGAATTTGTATGTAATAAACTTGTAACTTTTTTACCTTTTTATGTAATCAAGATACATATAATAGTAAGAAATTCACACAATAACACTTTTAAAATGTGGATACACATAATAACAATTTAGGTATAGTTTCATACATTTTGAAGAAGCTTTTTAGACGTCTAATGACAATAATTCATGCTAACGACGATAAATAGTATACGAAGAACGGAAGTGGAATATTGACCTGAAAAGGAAGAAGTATTGTTAGTTGTATATTGTTTTGAAAAAACTAGAGGTTACGTAAGTATATAAGTACTATATGATACACAATCTACGTTTGACATCAGTGTATAAGGATGAGAGATGACATGTAATTGAGTATTAGATGACATATCACTCTAAAAGAAGATCAAACAATGAAAATAAGAGTAGGAATATATATACACACACGTGTGGTGTGTGAGTGTGAAGTATCATGTAAGTGGAACTTGATGGAATTGTGCATAATCGTGACATGAGAAGTGTAGAACTATTACGATGTGAAATGAGTCAAAGGGTGAATATGAACCTCATTATTGATGGGTTCATAATGGTGAATGTAACTATGATACCTGTTTCAGATTGTAATAAATGATATTTATTTTATTATGTTCTTTATTGAAAGAATTCTCCCTAATTTATTTATGTTGGTGATTGTAAATTTCGATAGGCCTTAAGGGGAGTTTGGACATTAGGCTTACTTAGATAGGTATAAATACCAAGATTTAGGCACTAAACCCTAGGTGAAATCACCACAACCGTTTTGGAGGAACTATGTGTTAGTGTGTTGTGTGTGTATCGAGACCGAGGGAGGAGTCTTCATCCTTTAATCCTCAAATCGTCTGGGAATCACTTAGAATCAATCAGATTTGAATCCTCTCCTTTTAAGTCTTAACTGTCATTTGGATATTGATTTTGTATCAATTGTTTGAGTTTTGATTGGGTTTGGGGGCTGTTAATGTATGTTTGAACTAAAGCATTAAACCGGAAACAAAAGGATCCTAAAACAGTTAATATTTGATAAAAATGGAAGTAATTGGTAGGGATTTGTTAGAATGAGGTTAGGGACCTATTGCAACGAAAATGTTTTGAATTGGTTAAGCTTTAGAGGGGTTTGATAATCTGGAAGTCGACTATGTTCTTGGTAGAATCATAAATGTTCTTGAACCAACATGAGTTTTAAATCTCCAAATAATAAGGAATCGTTCGCAAACACGATGACTTACTGTTTGTGTTTGAGAGTTTTCTTTGTCCTTACATGATGTGCTTATGCATCATCATGCCTCGTTGTGTATATGTATATGTTGTTTTATGGGAGGCCTTTATAGTAATCCTTCTTACCCTTATAGCCCGGGTAACAACTGATGACTTATGTGGTATTATTATAGCCTGAGTGTCCCTCGCTACGGCCGGTGTGGCATTATTATAGTCTGGGTAGCAACTGACGCTTTGTGTGACAATATTATAGTTTGGGTGGCACTTGACAACCTATGTGGTGTTATTTAACCTGCATGGTGTACATGTGTTATACGTGGCTTTATTTATTTATCGGCGTTGAGGTTAGATGGTTCGGAGTTACAAGAGGTTGTTGGTTGGTCAGTTATGACCACATAGTGTTGTAAGATGCACTTATAGTGGTGGCTGTTTACTCTACGTTGTTATTATTCAACAAGTTCCTTATTGTGTTGTTCACCGCCCTTTATAGCTCATCCCTATTGTTTTCCATGTTTTCAGGTGTTTCTGGTACCAGATGAAGCTTCCAATTGACTAGTTTTAGACTTTTGTGCAACCATTCAAATGTTTTATGTTTCTAATTTGATAGCTCTAGCTCAATGTTGTATCAAAAGCTTTAAGATGGCATTTTCAAATACTAATGAATAAGATTGGATTTTGCAATTGCTTGCTCTACCTTTGAATCAAGTTTGTGTTGCACAAAAATAAAGATGTGTTTAAAAAAATGGGGAGTCATAGGCGAAGCAAAAATTCATTTTAAGGACTATGGCTGTTATATCAAAAGCTTAAAGACTAAACTTGCATTATGGTACCTAGTGTCTCTACTCATCACTGTGAAGGCTTTGAGAGTAATGCTGAGTAACTCTACTTTTGGCTTGTTTTTTTTTCTTCCTTCTTAAACTCTCATATTATAGCACATCTATCCTCATATCCTGTAAGCTTTCATTATCTTCATTTAAAACATCTAATATCTTCATTTAAGCTCCATTTCTTGCACACCTATTACAAACACCAAAGCAAATCAAAGCACAACTATTCTAGACAAAATAGGTGCATTATCATCAAAATTATGCATGTGAAGAGTATACACAAAAGGCACCCATCACCTAGCACGAAGACCAAACACACAATTTACTATATTAAGAGCATTCAGTATACTTAGCAGGGGCGTGGAAAATCCGTCGCTCGGGGAAGAGAAGTGTATGTTTGAGGGAGAGAGAAATGCTCAATGTAAGGGGAGAATATCACTGATTGGGGCATTTAAGCGGAGGGAAGAAAGCAGGCGTGTGGTTACCATACGGAGAGGTGGTGTCGCCTCGCACTCCACAAGCTTCTTGCATCCCATACCACATGTTTTAAGAGCATGGGAAGTGGGTTTTAAGCATGCTTCCATGCTTAATGTCACATCACCTCCACTTCAACAATGCTTCATCTTGACCTCTTCATGTTTCAACCTCCAAACAAACCTATACTTTACATACTTCACATATTTTAAAGATTTATTAAAAAAAAAAATTCTCTCTTCTATCTTTCCTCAATACCCTTTATCTCTTTCAGTAATAAAATGTCAAGAATACTTAAGAAATCTCAATACCACAACCATGGATATGGTGTTGACATGCGATGCCAATGCCATATAAGCATACCAAATATATGCTCCTGAGACGCTGACCATACCATATTCTCAAGAATTAAATAGCGGTGTGAAGTTTTTTAAACATCAACACTAATAAAACATTAATGTGTAAATTCTAAATATATATAATTGGCAAGAGCTAATGTGATAGCATGAGCAGTAAATTTTATCTTTTTGTGTACTATGTTATATATTCATATATATTCTTACAACTATTAAATGATTATGGTGCAGCTCAAGTGGTAAACAACATTTCCTTCAAACCCAAAGTCCCATGTTCTAGCCTTCTACAGCATCTTTTTTTCTCATACTTATTTTTCTAACCTTTCTTTTTACCATATAGCAATCTTCGTCCTTTTTTCTACTCTATATTCCCTCTTTACCTTTTTCTTATCCTTTTCTCTATTTTATAAATACAATTTGATTTCTTTTTTTAATTTTAATAACATTATATTTTCATTTTCTATAGCAATATATTTACCTTTTAATTTTATGTAATATTATATAATAACATATGTTCTGTTCTTCGTTTTCTAAATAAATAAATAAACATGTAAAACCTTTTTTTACTTTATAATTATTTTTTACTTTTGCATTGATATTTTAAAAAACGTGTTAAATTATCATATTATCACGTATTTAGTAATCACTTTAAAGTAATTTTTTTATCTTGGGTATAAATCTAACAACCTTGAATTTACCCTTCTTTTTTGTTTTTAAAGTTTACATGTTAGGTTTAAACCTATGAACCGTAAAATAAGTTAAAAAAATTTAGTTTAGGTCTTCTATTCAAAACATGTCGTTAAATACTTCGCAGTGAAACGCGAAAAAAAAAACTAGTCAAGAACATCTGACACTTGTATATTGAAAAAAAAAAAAAAAACTCAGGAGGAAGTTAATCGAAACGGTACCTAAATTTTTTTTTAACCCCCACACACTCTCTCTCTCTCACACACACACACATCTATATAGTATCTCGTCCGTCGATCAAGCAACGCTTTTTACACTTCTCTCTCTCTCTCTGCTGTCTCCGTCACTCCTCAACCACTACCACCACCGTCTCCGGTCACACAGACTCCTATCTATCTAACGTCGTTGTGGATCTGATCAGATCCGTGGTTCTAATTCAAGCTCCTGTGCAATGGAGGAGGCTCTTGAAATGGCACGCTCCAAGGACACCAAAGAGAGAATGGCCGGCGTTGAGAGACTTCATGAACTTCTAGAAGCTTCGAGGAAGAGTTTATCGTCTTCAGAGGTCACTTCTCTTGTGGATTGTTGTCTAGATCTCTTGAAAGACAACAATTTTAGGGTTTCTCAAGGGGGTTTACAGGCTCTTGATTCTGCTGCGGTTCTTTCCGGTGAACACTTGAAGCTTCATTTCAATGCCTTAGTTCCTGCTACCGTTGAGCGTCTCGGTGATGCTAAGCAGCCTGTTCGCGATGCGGCTCGGCGCCTCTTGCTCACTCTCATGCAGGTACTGTGTCGGTGTGTGTATTTTTACTGTCAGTTTCAATTATACTTTAATCGTTTTCTTATTGATTTTGTGAATATTTATAGCTGTTTTGGTGATTAGGCTTGTATATGTTGAAATCTCGTATTTCATTACTAATTAACAGGCACTCGGGTTGAGTTTTAGAACGGAAATGATCTGTTAGATAATGAACTATTGGTTGTAAACCATCTGCCATCTCTGTGTTTTCTATGGATTTATATTTCACAAATTGCCACTGTCGGCCTTCACATGTCAGGATACCACTCGGATAGAAATATTCAGATGAACGTCTAGAGATGAAATTGGTAAATTTTTATTCCGTGACTGGCTATCTGGGCTGGTGAGTTGTATCTTTGGCGGTCTATTGCTATTTTATCCGAAGTTGATGATTTGGCCCTGTTTCAATAGTTTTTGGCATAAAATTGGGTCTCACATGGTTGCTATTACTTGCTAGCAAAGAGTGGATTTGTAGGTATTATTCGGTTAAGTCACAGACTCACATAGTCACATTACTATTTAGATTACAAGAATCTGTTGATGTATCATGTATGTAAGGCTTATAGCCCAGCGCTATGAGGTGTATTAGGTGCTTTCTATGGTTGTGGGTTCAAGTCCTATAGTGGACATAAGGTGTATAATTAGGAGCAGGATTAGAGGGTGTGCGTTCTGCCATTAAAAAAAGCATCTATATCAGTCCTTACATGATTCACAACTTGCCCATGGGGATATGATATCTGTAACTTGTGAAGGATGTCAAGTTCATTTGCTGGAAGCCTGGAACTTTTGGGGTATTATGGCCATGTGTTTGTAAAGATTTCTACCCTACCCGTTCGATTAGAGTTTCTTATGTTGCTCATTGCCCTCTTACATGATCGATAGTCAGTTGGCCTCACATGGTGCCTTATTCCGTAAAAGACTTAAGCATTCTAACTCAACTGCACCGATAGCAAAATCCAGCGGCGATAGAGTCTGATAGATGCAATTTTTGGTGTTACGAGTGTAATCTTTTGGATGAATTGAGCTTTACTATGATTTGTTTATTTAGTATTAGATTTACATTCAAAATGTTCCATTAAATTTTGCTCTACCTTTATGCAGGTCAGTTGCCACAGCTTTATAGTATCTTTTTACCCTTCAAGTGTTTTTATTGTAGTTGATTGGTTGTACAAAAGCTTTTTATATAATGGTAACTTAAAACAAACAACTGAAAACTTTGCTTGCTTGCGTATTGGTGGCGATGCAGGTTTCTTCTCCAACTCTTATTGTCGAAAGAGCTGGATCTAATGCCTGGACTCACAAAAGCTGGAGAGTTAGAGAAGAGTTTGCAAGAACTGTTACATCTGCAATTGGTCTATTTGCATCTACAGAGTTACCCCTGCAACGTGCCATTCTTCCTCCTGTATGTTGTTTGCTAGTGATTCATGCGGCCTCCAGTTTGATTGTTTCTACATGCAAAAACCATACTAATTCTCACTCTCTGATGTTCAGATTTTACAGATGTTATACGACCCTAATCCAGGTGTAAGAGAAGCTGCTATTTTATGCATTGAGGTTAGTTAGCTGTTTATGAGATAGTTGGATAAGGGTTGTGGTGGCCCAAGTGCAAACTTAAGTTGACATATAATTTTGCAAAGTTAATGTCCTGCAATGTTGTTTCAATTACATGGACTGTGGTTTTCTTCTATGCTGATTCAGTTCTCATCAGATAATGCTATTTTAGCTTCTGAAGTGACTTGGTTGGCACACTTGCGTTTTTACTATTTGGACTGCTGTTTGATGGCTTATGACATTTTCAAATTGGTAGGAGGAAGTAGGAGTGCAGGAGAGCTAGTTGTCAACTAAAATTAAACCTGCTCCTTGAATTAGTTTCTTTGCCTGCATAGTCTATACCTGCATACTATAAAGAGAAACTGATGGAGATTTTCTCTAGAAAACATAACACATGCTCCTGTTGTCTCACAACTAGGGCCCACTTTATTTTTGACATTCAGATCTTGCATGTTGTATATCCATGATCGACATTAATCTTTTTAGTTTTTTTAAACTCCAAATGGCTTCTTGTAAGCTTTTATTGTACTTTAATGTGGTTTGATTTTTCTTCTTTGAGCTTAGTTTCAAGTATAATTTTGAATTTTAAGCGTAAAATCACTTGAGACCTTCTCCTTTATCTGCTCAAGGCAAGTATTGTTTTACTGATCTAATAACAGCTGCTCAACGTTACTTAAAAGCAATAGCTGCTTCAGATTAGTATCACTATGAAGCCTGGTAGCAAGTGACGGGGGCCGAAAGTATTTTATTGAAGACGGAACAATTCTCTAGATCATACTGCATTAGTGCATTGGGCCTCATACCTGTGCGGCTCACTATATATTAAAATGGAATACTGCTACCTAGCTACTACTTTCCTGTAAATAAAGCTAAAAACATTAGTCTTAAAAAAGCGTCTCCTTAGTTTTGGTAAATTTTATCCAAATGGATATTTTTTTGACATTTTCCCTCTGCTGCAGGAAATGTATGTTCAAATTGGGCCTCAATTTCGTGAAGAACTCCTGCGCCATCAGCTTCCATCATCAATGGTGATTATGTTAGGGCTAGAGTTTTATTTCATTTCTTCTTTTGTTCTCTTCTATACACCATCTTATGTTGCTTATTTATTCTTTACCAAAAAGAGAGGTGCATATGTCATGTTGTCCTAGTCAACGATCCTTATCTTTTGGTATGTAACTAAATTAAAATTTTTGATGCAATACATGGGATGGGGATTCAGAGCATTGCTGTTTGTTACTTTGTTAGTCATTATGAGTTTATGCCACTTCTTTTGATCAAATATTGAGGTCTTATGCTCAAATTCATGCTTAAAGTCGAGTTCTATAAACAAGTTCCAGTGTAAAGGCATAAAACATTTGGTATGTATTATATGCTACGGTGTCGATGTTCGAAGATTAACGCATTTCTAAAAGAGTCATGTTTGAGTATCTTTAACCCACCTATCTGATTCTTTCCCCACATGTATACTCTTATTATTCTAACAATGTTTTTGACTTGATTCCAGGTAAAGGATATCAATGCCAGACTAGAAAGAATTGAACCAAGACAACATTCTTCAGATGTTCGAGTTAATACTTATGCTCCTGCTGCTGCCAAGCTTTCTAATCATAATCCCAAAAGAAGCAGCCCGAAGGCCAAGACTTCCCGCGAAATATCCCTTTTTGGAGGTTAGATATTGTGATTTTTTAGCTTATGTTCTCGTCTATGTTGGAATTCTCCTGTATACATTTTTTCTAATTGATCAATTCACGTGAACTTAAATTATGCACGCTGGATTAAATCACCTACTAGTGTAGCTCATTCTTTTTCACTTATTTAGGAAGCCATTTGACTTTTAACCTATCTTCATGACATCTCTGTTCATTTTGTAATTCTTTTTCTGTTTGAAAGAGTTTGCTTTTATATAACTAGTGTATAGAGCACTAGGGTGGATGCTTTATTTGCTTGTTTACGTTCTTTGGTGGTATTTATCTTTCTAGCATATATGTAAACGAACATGGATGACCTTTTAATGGGAAGTTATGTTGTCATGGTATTCCATGCCATTTGGATTGGCTTGTTTCTTTTCTGTATGATGTCACACGCTAAAGATAACCTGATTTCTTTATCTTATGTTGATGGTAGTTGCATGTTTCTTGGAGTTAATTAACTTTCAGAATTTGATTTCTCGATTAGTCATCAATGCCAGATTTGGATTAAAGAGTAAATCTAGTTGGCTGTTGGAAAGCTTCAGATCTTGATATTCCCTTATGCTATCTTGGTCTGCCTCAATATTTATTTCCCTGTTAGCTCCCCATATTGCTAAATGTTGCTTCCTGGGAAGTGTTCAATGTATATGCCAATGTAACTTCCCTCGTGTCTATTTGGTTCGGTGTATGCAATCGGACAATTAGTAATTTGAGCTTGTTTGATGGAAGTAGTATCTGTATTTATTTTATGAACAAACATTTCACCACCAACTTTTTCTGATTCTTCTCTTTCTACTATGTTTTATATTCCAATCCTTTATGGATGGCTGTTCATTGTCTGCTGTTCAGTTTTCACTTTTACTGATACATAGATATTTCAGGTGAAAGTGATATTACTGAAAAGCCCGTAGACCCAATCAAAGTCTACTCAGAAAAGGAGCTGATTCGTGAGTTTGAGAAGATTGCTTCAATCCTTGTTCCGGAGAAAGATTGGTCCCTACGCATTGGAGCCATGCAAAGAGTTGAAGGTCTTGTCATTGGAGGTGTGTATAATATTGTTTTTGTTTTCTTTTAAACAGAAAAATATATAAGGCTAAAATGTAGTAGATTGCAGGCTGCTCATTTTTGCTCTCATTCCTTTCACTTTGTCACATCAGGTGCTACTGATTATCCTTGTTTCCGTGGACTTCTAAAGCAGCTTGTTGGTCCTCTTAGTACACAGTTGGCTGATAGAAGATCTAGCATAGTTAAGCAGGTATGCTGCAACCAAAAGCATTTTAAAATTGTAACTGAATTATGTCTTATTAATGCATTAGTTTATGCAGTCCTTGCTGTAGGGAGCAAATCTCGTCAGAAGAGACTGTTGAAAACAATTTTGACTTTATGATGCTTGGTTTTACTTTGAAGCATTCTGATTTCTTTTCACAACTTTTGCTAGGCTTGCCACTTACTGAACTTTCTGTCCAAAGAGCTCCTGGGAGATTTTGAGGCATTTGCAGAAATGTTCATTCCTGTGAGTACAAGCTTATTGTGTCCTTTAAGAGATCCTAACATGCATAATTCCTTTCTGACACAATTTGATATTCAGGCCCTTTTCAAACTTGTTGTGATAACTGTACTTGTAATTGCAGAGTCTGCAGATAACTGCATAAAAACGGTAACTATTTATCTCTATTCATTTTCTGTATCCTGTTTTCTTCTGCTAAGCTAATTACACTTTTCTTTATTCTTTTTTCCTAGATGTTGCGTAACTGTAAAGTTGCCAGGATACTTCCTCGTGTGGCTGAAACCGCAAAACATGACCGAAGTGCAATACTTCGTGCTAGGTTTAATTCCTTCTTCCAAGCACGGTTTAGTCAGTATCATATATTGATGTATAACTGGTGCTAATATCACATTTTAATTCTATGCAGATGTTGTGAATATGCTTTGTTGATACTGGAATACTGGGCTGATGCACCGGAGATACAACGGTCAGCTGACCTTTATGAAGACCTTATTAAATGTTGCGTGGGCGATGCAATGAGCGAGGTTTAATATTGTCGTTGTAGATCATATTGTTATTATTTTCTTATTATACGTAATTAACATATAATCATATCAGGTACGATCTACTGCAAGAGCTTGTTACCGAATGTTTTCAAGAACCTGGCCTGATCGTTCCCGACGCTTATTCTCATTGTTCGATCCTGTTATCCAAAGGGTACGTGTTTTCTTGGCAACAATCATGCGCTCCTCACACTCGGTTTTTTCAAATAAGACGAAGAACACATCCTCGTGAACCTTTCTTGTCTAATACGAAACTTGAAACAATTGAAAGAACGAAAATACTAGAGAATATTTTGGGGGAATCTCTTATGATGAATGAATAACAATACAAGAGAGAAATGTATTTACACAAGAGAAATATATTAACTGCCTCTAACAGTATACATATTAAAGATACTTCTGACATACGAATGCTGACATGGTGCAACTGAATGTTTCTCTGACTATACTATTTGTGTGCACAGATAATAAATGACGAGGATGGTGGCATGCACCGACGGCATGCATCACCCTCACTTCGTGAGAGAAATCCGCAAACATCAGTTGGTACTCAAAACTCTTCTTCACATCTAGCTGGATATGGAACTTCAGCCATTGTTGCAATGGACAGAAACGCAAGTTTACCATCTGTGGCCTCTCATTCATCTGGGCTTTTCTCATCACAGTCAAAGTCTGTAAGCAAGGGAACAGAACGTAGCCTAGAAAGCGTCTTGCATGCTAGCAAGCAGAAGGTTTCAGCCATTGAAAGCATGCTCAAAGGTCTAGATTCCGGCAGAGTTAGATCATCAAGTCTGGATCTAGGTATAAGTTTTGAATTCGTTCTCAGTCAATTCAATTGTGTACCTAGCTAGGGCTTTTTTTCTTGAATGGCTAACTTTATCTTGTATATTATCCCTAGTGCAGGAGTGGACCCACCTTCATCTCGTGATCCACCATTCCCTCTTGCGGTTCCTGCTTCCAATAGTCTCGCCAGTTCTTTATCATTAGATTCAACTGCTTCTGGTATCTCGAAAGGTAACAATCGTAATGGTGGTTTAGTTTTGTCTGACATAATCACTCAGATTCAGGCTTCAAGGGATTCTGCTAAAAACTCGTATCGTGGTAATGTCGGAAATGAGACTTTGTCATCACTTTCATCATCCTACTCAGCAAGACGAGCTTCTGAAAAACTTCAAGAACGAAGCTCTTTTGAAGACCACAATGAGTTCAGAGAGGCCAGACGATCGGTGAATTTGCATACGGACAGGCACTACTTAGACACACCATACAGAGACTCACATAATAGTCACGTCCCGAATTTTCAGAGGCCACTATCAAGAAAGAATGTAACTGGGCGAATGGCTTCAAGCAGGCGCAGGAGCTTTGATGAGAGTCAGTTTTCTCCTGGGGAGATGTCAAGTTATACAGATGGTCCAGCTTCTCTCAATGATGCTCTGAGTGATGGCCTTAGTTCTGGTTCAGATTGGAATGCTAGGGTTTCCGCATTTAACTATCTTCGCTCATTACTCCAGCAAGGACCGAAAGGAGTTCAGGAAGTTACACAAAGTTTTGAGAAAGTAATGAAGTTATTTTTCCAGCATTTGGATGATCCCCACCATAAAGTGGCACAAGCAGCTCTGACAACACTTGCTGATATCATTCCAGCTTGTCGAAAACCTTTTGAAAGTTACATGGAGAGGATATTACCCCATGTGTTTTCTCGATTGATTGATCCTAAGGAATTAGTTAGACAACCATGTTCAACGACGTTAGAAATTGTTGGTAAAACTTACGGTGTTGATTCCCTATTGCCAGCTTTGCTACGTTCTTTAGACGAACAAAGGTCCCCAAAGGCAAAACTGGCTGTAATCGAGTTTGCTATCGTTTCGTTTAATAAGCATGCAATGAACTCCGAGGGTGCTGGAAATAGCGGCATCTTAAAGTTATGGCTTGCTAAATTAGCTCCTTTGGTCCATGACAAAAATATAAAACTGAAGGAAGCAGCTATAACATGCATCATATCTGTTTACTCTCATTTTGATTCGACATCTGTTTTGAATTATATTCTTAGTTTATCTGTTGAAGAACAGAATTCTTTAAGGCGAGCACTTAAGCAACATACACCTCGTATAGAAGTGGACTTGATGAATTATTTGCAGCAGAAGAAAGACAGACAGCGCTCCAAATCCTCTTATGATCCATATGATGTTGTTGGGACCTCTTCTGAAGAGGGATATACTGCAGTGTCAAAGAAGACTCCGTTGTTTGGAAGGTATTCTGGCAGTTCTGTTGATAGTGATGGTGGTAAGAAATGGGGTTCTGGTTCTGCCCAAGAATCCACCCACATCACTAGTCGAACAGCACCTGATGGAAGTGAGGACAATCTGTATGTTGGTTCCAATAATGGGGTACTTACTTCAAATGTGAAGGATTCAAAATATGGTGTTAATGCCTCAAGTGAAACTGTATCGTGGGCCATGAGGTCAGAAAATTTAGAGAGCAATACTAACATGGAGGCTGCTTCAACACCTCGTCTCAATGGGCTAGCTGCCTCTGCTAATCAACAAGGTCGTAATGTTGATATTGAGGGTGCGCCTGATTTGGAACTTAGTCTTTCTAAGCTTGCAGCTTTAAAGATCAATTCTTCTCCTGATACTAGACCAAGCATTCCCCAAATTCTTCATATGGTGAGTTCAAATTAAAAGAGAGATACAGGTTACTGTACTGACACCCCTAATGTTGATAATCTCTTGTTCTTATTTGTTTGCTTAGATTTCTAACGGGACTGATGAATCTTCTACTGCAACCAAACGTACTGCTCTTCAGCAGTTGGTTGATACTTCTGTGGCCAATGATTCCTCCGTATGGACCAAGGTATGCACATGTTTCTCTTTTCTGATGATAATCTTAAATGGAAATAAAAGATAAAACAAAATAATTTGTACTTCGTGCCCAAGTTTGTGGACTTGATGTTCCAAAATCGAGAGATTGTACTTGCAAAATGTCTTATATAGTATTGCAGGATCAACTTCACTAATTGCTTTTTTATCCTTGTCCTTGAGTCCATCAGTCCATGACACCGTCATTGCAATTGAATTTTTCATTAATGCATGAGATTTTGTTTCAAATAGCAACTTGCAAAAGTAATACAGTAATACTGATATCCTCTTGATGTTTGTTATGTTTGCAGTATTTTAATCAGATTTTGATGGTTGTACTTGAGGTTTTGGATGACCCAGATCCATCAATTCGGGAGCTTGCTCTCTCAGTAATAGCTGAAATGTTGAAGAACCAGGTATGTTTTTTAATTTTTATGTTCTGCTGCTTTTTAAAAGCTTGTTTGTCTGACATTAAGTTTTCATCCACTGATTCCTATAGAGAGATGCCATGGAAGATTCTATTGAGATTGTAATTGAAAAATTACTGCACCTTACAAAGGACGCAATCCCAAAAGTAAGTTTCTGTCAGACTATTAGTTCTTTCATTGAAGATCATACTTTTTAGTTTTTTGCAGAAAATTTAGGAGCTATATCGTCCCATTCCCAACTGAGTAGCATCTTTCTGGTGTATTTTTTGCTCTGATGTCATTTTTGTATTAGAACTTTAGTCAAGATGGAGAGGGAAGCCCCAAAGAGTTTAATATACATATTTTTTGGTCTTATATAATCCAACATGTTCATGAAGGATGACAGGATGTCTTGTAATTCTCTGCAGATTGTAAAGTAGATTCCTTATGGGTAGAGGATGTTGTTATGTAATATTGAGATCTTGAGTTTTTTTTTTCTTTTTTAAATGCAGGTATCAAATGAAGCAGAACATTGCTTAACTGTTGTTCTGTCTCAATATGATCCTTTCAGATGTCTGAGTGTAAGTTATTTTGTTTTTGCAGTATTGTTATTCTAGATAACATTCACACATATCAAGATATCTCATTCTCTATGCGTTCATCTCTTGTGTTCTGAGACCTTGTAGGTTATCGTCCCATTATTGGTTACTGAAGATGAGAAAACTCTTGTTACTTGTATAAACTGTTTGACAAAGGTAGATTTTCATAAAACCAAATATTGTTACTAAATTCATTATTTTATCCTACGCATATGAAATTCCATTCTTTTTTATCCAGTGCATATATTAGTTATCTGAAATCTATTGATTATGTCTCTTCGCTTCTTCAGCTTGTGGGTAGGCTATCCCAAGAGGAACTAATGGCTCATTTACAATCTTTTCTGCCTGCTCTTTTTGATGCTTTTGGTAACCAGAGTGCTGATGTTCGCAAGGTAATTTACACATAAGTTCTGACAATGTTTATAAGAGGTGTGGCAAATATGACCCATCCTCTTATGAATTTGTCAATGGGGGTTGTGTTATATCTCAAACAGGCCAAATAAAAATAATAGCTAAAAGTTGGACGGGTTCAAAATTGACCATAGTCTATTTTGAATGCATATGAGCTCACTCCTAAGTGGTCTTCTTTCATGAAATTAGATTATTACTCAAACAATATTATATATTTTTTTAATCATACATAACCCTTTGTTAATTATAAAAAGATGGATAAAAGAGTGTTACCCAACTCAGCCCGATCCGTTTTGCTCATAGGCCCCATACTGAAAAACCCCCTTTTGAGCGGTATCCCAACCCCCCCATCTTGCAAAAAACTAGTAATATATCATGATTTTTGTTTTTGTTTTAATTGAACTGATGGGATTTTATTGGTTGGCACTGGCAGACGGTTGTTTTTTGTCTGGTAGACATCTACATAATGCTTGGAAAAGCCTTCTTGCCATATTTGGAAGGTCTTAACAGTACACAGCTGCGGTTAGTGACGATATATGCAAACCGTATATCACAAGCAAGGACTGGAACTCCAATCCAGGACTAGCTAGCGGTGGTGGCTGGAAGGAATGGCGTGATAAAAGAGTGTGATTAGTCTGTTTTGTTCCATTAATTTGCTTTGTATATTTGTATGGTGTGTGATATGATGTGTGCATTCGGTGGGGCTGGGTTTTCTTTGTATGGCTTTATTTTTTGCCCCTTTTCGTTTAATTCTTTTTTTTTCTAGCACTTAGTTTGGTTGGAGTTGAGGGGAAGTGTGGTTTTTATGGAAAATTATTATAACACTACATACACTAGCGAGTGATATTGTATCTTCTGGGTTTTTGTGTCCATAATACATATCTTGGTTTTTGCTTCTTGATGCCTTCAATTTTAAATGGCATAATTGTGGCGAAAACAATGCATGCAATAGCTTTAATATATCATCTCCAACTTTATACCTTTTTGAGATGTTTTGTGTATATTGCAAGATTTGTTCTTAAGTAAGTCTATGTTTATCTTCTTCAGCTGATTTCTTCCGTTCCGTATTAAGGGTGAAACTATTTGGACTCTTTTATAGTCTAATGTTATTAAACCAACATAAAATTAGAATAATACACATCTTTAAATACAATTATGATGTCAATCTAGAATACAAATTACCACATTCTGAGTAGTCAAATATTAAAGTTTGAAAACATAAAGTCAAAATAACCAATATTAAAATGCTGTAATAATGCTTTAACTTAATGTCACTCGCTTATTTGAATTCATAATTCTTTTTTTAAAATTAAAGTTTTAAACAGGTCATACATGTCACTTTTGGATTGACCTTAACTAAACTCTTGGCCCGTTTTGGGCAAAAATCACTGTTTTTTTAATGTCAGGTTCGTATAAGATTTAGTGTTAAATTAATAATTACCGACATTATTAATCCCAACGTTCTTTCATCATTCAGGCTACCGGATACAAGGCCATCAGATAATATCTTAGAAAATCAATATTAATATATATTACAACCATTACATGATTTTACTTTTGAAAATGTAGGGTTTGACCAATGAAATGACACAAACCACGACGGCACGACCTCGGGCAGAGGTGGCAAAATGAGGATTGTATTAGGTCATGCGTATGGTCTCTCTTTCATCTCTTATCTAAATGTTACATCACGTTTTCCTATA
>JAUEJL010086895.1:0-14657 GCA_032274825.1 Drosophyllum lusitanicum
GTTTTTGTTGTTTTGTATATATTTTAAACAATTTGTATGTCTACTTTTTATTTTTTATGTATCAATCTTAATAGTTTTGTCGTTATCTACATACTTGAAACATGTTTTATATTCAATTATGTTATTTTTCAAGTTTAATTCTGTATAAAGTACTTCAAAAAAAATTTAATTTGATTTCTTATATATGTATTTAGAATTTTTTGTATATGTACAGATTGTACAGTACTTACATTTTTCTATTTGATTTTAATGCATTTCAAGTTTACTTCTTTAATAGACTAACATCTGTACGTGCACGGATCTATAAACTAGTTTGATATTATTAGTTGAAATCTGCTTAACAAGATACGAATCGAATTCAAATAAGATTTCAAATATATTAGGTTTTATTAGTACAATCAAGCTTTATTTTAATAGTAAGTATGCTCACTTGTAAAAATCAGCGTTGAAATACATTCATCACGATGAAGAAACTAAAGATGAGATGTCATTTCAAATTGAAAAATATTGGAAGAAATTAATTATCAAATTTTACATTTTGATTGAAAATTTAATAAAAAAAATAACTAACATTTATTTTGTAGATTATATATATCCTAAATTTTGTAAAATACTTAATCAGGCTATGCAAGTTGGTAGAATATTTTTCTCAAAGAGCAAAAATCCCAACATAACCAAGAGTTGAAAACATAACCTTTGCATTTAATTGAAGTTTTAAAGAAAGTTATAACAAGTAAATATATTTTTTAGATATTTAATTTCCTTCTTAAATAAACAAGTTGCTATCTTCTTTAATTAAATTATTAATTAGCAAACTCGCATCTGGTGTTAGAAAATTTCTCTAAAGCTTTAAAGATTTATGTGTGGTTTTAGACAAACTACAACAACAATACTTAAAAACAACAAAAAAGACTATCAAGTCTCTCATTGATTGACCATGATCGATCGATCATAAATCTATCGTGAAGAGTATAATAAATTTTGCAACTTTTGCTCTTCTTTTCCAGTAAAAGTCATTCAACTCCTCACTACTCTTGGGCATCCTATTGCAAAGCAAAAAAAAAAAAAAAAAAAAAAATGAATACATTCTTGAAAAAGTGATATTTTCGTCTCACTTCGTTTCCATAATCAAGATTATATATAAGAACATCCGTGAAAGTAAGTGTTGAGTGATGTCTTACATCCGACTAAAATGACTTTGTAATGTACTTAATAAATATTACGAGCTACTCCTCTTATAACCAATTGGTTTTAAGTTAGAACCACACAAACTTACATAATATTAGAGCAAGGATCACCCATGGTTACGGTTGTAAACGAAATAAACGAATACGAACGGATTTTTGTGTTCGTGTTCGTTTGTTTAACTTTAACCGAACAAATAAACGAACATGGATGATAAACGAACGAGCTTTTATGTTCGATTCTTTAAAAGATTTGTTAGTTTGTGTACATTTTTGTTTGTTTATTTAAATGATAAACAAACATAAACGAATGAACACACACTAGATTGCAAATCTAACATTATTGAATACAAATAAACACTATATATAAACAACTACACACATAATATATATATAAACAAACGGATAACCGAACGTTCACGAAGATAAATGAACAAACGAGAGATCTGTTCGTGTTCGCTCATTTAATTAAACGAATGGAAAATCTTTTTCATATCCGTTCGTTTATTATACAAACTAACATAAACGAACTTCCCGCTGAATGATCCATGAACGTTCTGCTCGTTTACAATCCTACCCATTGTTGGTCAAAGGTCACACAGACTCCATGTAACCCATAAATATACACGTGTTAGGCGCAAAAAAAAAGAATATCATACCTGAGGGGCGTGTTGAGTAATGTGTCACACATCGGACGAAAGTGACTTTGTAATATGCTTAATAAGGGTCATGATCGAGTTACTCCTCTTATAGCCAAATGGTTTTAAGTTGGAACCCCACAAATTTACAGCAAGAGTGAAGAAAACGATAGTTCTCAATTGCAAACTTCAAACTCCATTCCGAAATTATGCTATCTTATGGTGACTATATAGTCATCTTGGACTCGTTAGTTGCTGCCAAATATCATGAGTTATTGGACTAAGGGCTTCAATTGATGCCTTTAAGCTCACCTAACTTGGTTCTACTGTTGTGACTCGCACTATATCAATTCCAGAAGTCGTCCTACTCCTCTTCCAAAAGAGTGTTTTTATCCTTTCTTTAATCTTTTGACCTGCAAGCATGACACTTCTCATTGTAAAGGTGATTTAACCTTCTTAGAAAGACGATTAGAGCATATGATCACTATTGGGTTTTAACTACTCACCATGCATGTTATAATGTAACCTCAAGCTATTTTATTTTAAATTCGCTGCGGAAGCATTGATAAAAAAAAAAAATACTATATACATAAAATCCACAACAAATTAATAATGTTTACAAAACTACAGTATCTCGTTTGTGTTACAAAAGATTTACAAAATATGGCTCGTATCTATTCAAAACATAACATCAGAGTGTTGGTCAAGTTTTCCTTCTCACAAAACCACAGCTAAACAGCTGCACTTACCAAACCTGCAACTAAGGAGTCCTATTAAAACCAATAAATATAGGCCTGCCTGCCATCCACACCAGATTAAATAGAGTTTTCCAAAAAAACTGTTGAGTTTGGAGGCTAAAACAAAGGAAATTGGTTTTTGGCATGGTTTAATGCTCCACGCCGTGGAGCATGGTTGCTCGGCGTGGAGCACTCGAGTCTTCTCGCCGTGGAGTTGGGCCGCACGTCGTGCTCCCCTCTTTTTTGGGCCGACCCTTTGTTTGATTGTTTTAGGCGGCTGTTAAGCCCTTTAGGGTTTATGTGTTAACCCTAGTTTCTCCCTTATAAATATTGATCTCCTGTAATTGTAACCTTTGAGCACCTAATAATAATATCAATCTCTAGTTCGGCCGTGGACGTAGCTTGATCATACTGATCGAGTGAACCACGTAAAATACTTGTGTCCTCTTATTCTCGTTTGCTATTTGCTTGTTTGTGTGGTGTTTATTGTTTGGGGCCATTCCGCGTTTCCTTACAATCAAGAGAAACATGCATGCAGAATGATTTATGATGCACATAGGGCAACAAAGTCTCCACATCAAACCTTGAGAAAGATCGAATAAAGTATATCAACTCGATAACTTAAACATCAAATTCATATAATGTTTGCTTTTGTCAGAAACAAAGTTTATGAACATGCATGTATGCAAGTATGTTAGTGGAAAACGGGCATACCTGCTTTTGGAGCTCAGAAACTGATTCAAGCATCGTTTGGTTCTGAGGATAAAAAACTTTTGGCTTAATTAATACACATCATGAATAGAGTTTTTTTTTTTTTTTTTTTTTAACAGCTGTCACTAGGATTAAAATGTTTCTACCTTTCTCAATCTAAGGCGTCTGAGAGCCGTTTCAAGTTGCTGCTCCAAATTCTGAAGCTCCTTGAGGCTCAAGGAATCAAGGTCTTCTCCCATGAAATTCCTAGACCAAACATGCTGTCATCAGTATTTTACTGAACACCATACTCATAACAAGAACTAGTTTTGGAGGTCTTGCGGTTTGAGTCAGTTTTTAATTAGTACGAGTTGGGTTGGCCAAGACACCTTTTGACCATTATTAATGCATTAATCATGATTAGAAAAATCATATTACTAAACTAATAAAATTGAATACTTGTGAGAAGGTTGATCGACAGCATTAAAAAAAGTAAAAATAAATAAATAAGTTTATATGGCTTTCAACCTCTCTGGCCCATTCCCGTTACAGCTAAACACACGCATACACACCCATCTAATTTTACATCATACGTCCACTGCCGGGAATTGAACCCACAACCTTAAGGTTTGAGAATACCTTTTCCAAACTCCAATACCGCTAGGCCAAGCTCCTTTGGTAGAAAAATTTCGGTTATATGCCTTTGCTTGTTTGCATTATTTTGGGGTATAATATATATATACATACCTGTGGGTTTTCTGCAACAGCTCAATTCTGGCCATCAGTTTTGCATGTTCCGAAATCCAGTTTGCCTAAACTTAGTTAGAACTTTAATTCAGTAGCATAAAGTTGGAAAGCAAAGAAATTAATGCTGCAAATAACATCTGGATTGAAAGTAATTAATGAAGGCCATATTTATTTGTACGTACGTGTGATTGATGATTGGTTTGCCGTTCTGTGCATGTGTTTCGTTCATACCTCTCCAGGATCCTTACCATTCTGTACGTACGTTGCAAAAAAAAGATTTAAGAAATGCACAAATGTAATTAAATCTCCATGCACATCTTACTGTTCAAATCAGAGACAAAATATTTATGTATATGCAGAATACTATTGAATTGAAAAGTACTTATGAAAAATACAGGGAAACAACAAAAGAACCCAATCCGGCACAAGCAGTGTATGCATGGGAGGTATAACGTACACATTTATACTTCTACCTAAAGGTGACAGACCTCCGGCAAAGAATAAAATAATAATAATAAAAGTAGTAGTAATAGTAATAATAATAATAATAAAATGATTAAAAAATAGAAAATAAACAAAATTGAAAACCTACATACACCTTCGTAATTAGAAATAAGTAATTATATGAAATAAATAATTTCTTAACATTTTATTTATTTATTTATAATTTAATTTTAATTTTGTTTATTACTTAATTGTATGATCTATTATTGTTATTATTATTACTATTAATATTATTATGAATTATGATAGATCAAGATAGTAGTACTACTAAAATTAAATATTAATATCCTTTTGTTATGGTTACACATATTCATGGTTGTTAACTCGTGACTTGACTCGTTACTTGAAATCCTAAATTTTGATTCGTGACTCAACTCGTAAGAGACACGATACTAAAAATTATAGACAAAAAGTTATATATAACCTCGTGAATAAACAAATTAGAAATGGACTATTTAAGCACATTTACTAAAATCTAATAAAACATCACATAATATAATAATATAAGCTAAGAGTTGAAAGGATGTATTTACTATTAAAAGTTAGTTTACTATTAAAAATTGGCAAAGAGGAAACATTTATTATCAATTACAGTGGAAGAAACTTTCGATGAAAACTGTGTCCCTTCTCTTCATTATGATACTATATTACTGCTGCATTTTTTTATAAAAACATGAATATACCTCCAAATGAGTGATGAATATGAAGACTCCTACAAAGAGAGGCTTTGACCAATTTGTTTGTGGTTGGAAAGTCAATTGCACAAAAAAGTTACTAATTTTATGTATTGCTTTTGATTTTTTTTTCTTTACATTCTATGCTAAAAATGGCTGCATATAAACTGTTCTTCATAGACCGATGGGTAAAGTTAATGTCCACTAAGTCGACCTAGTGATGAAGATGAAGACTCATGCAAATAGAGGGTTTGACCAATTTGTTTGTAGTCACCGACCTTCTACTTCCTATCTTTGACTCGACTGAGTTCCGAGTTGCCTCGACTCGGTCCGAGTCACCCTATGAATCGTGAGTTAGAGTCCGATTTGATTTTGACTAGACTCGGACGTGTTTAACAACTATTATGGTTGATTTAGTTATTTGTGTAAGGAATCTTTATGTAGTTACTTATGGTTCTTTATAGGGACTTTTATTATTTGTATATTGTGGTTAGATGTCAAACTGCAAAGGAGATTGTGAGATATGCTAAGTGTGACTTATGAGGGCATTGTTCTGGTTAAGCAGTAAAGTAAAAATCATTTGAACAAATATTATGAGAATTTCTTCTCTCAAAAGGACGAAACTCTCTCTATTCAGACCCAATAGTCGGCTGCAGAACATATATATAGTTTTCTATGTAAGTTTTAGATAAGACTTTTTAGTTGAGTTTAGGTTTCTACATTGTAAGTACAAGTCGAAAACCGAAGATTAGTTCAAGAACTCAGCTTGATGAGTTACAAGCTGAGTAACTCAGCCCTGTCAACCCGAATGAGTTTGAATATCTTTCAAACTTCAAAACTCGCGAACCTACGACTGGATAAGAAGATTTTGAAGATACAAGATTTGAATATCAAGATATCCAAGTTACGTTCATTAGAATAGACGAGTTAGTTGGATATTAGATTAGAATAAGTTTTAGTCTAATGTTTATCTCGTAGGAACATGTCTATAATATAACCACATGATATGTTTAGAGGTTACCTACTACGTCTAGAAACCTGGTTAGTCCGTTATTAACCTAAGTGGTGCAACGTGTTTAAAGAGTTAATTGTTTCTGATTTCTTTAGTTGAAATAGTAAGCAAGATCTAGCAATTAGTTTTTGAGATAGAGAGAGAGTTAAATTATAATCAATGTGTTGAATCAAGCTTCATATTGATTTGTATTGAATACTTGATTGATTAATAAAAATCATTCGTTTTAATTTTAATTTGTTCATAATCGTTGAGTTGTGTATTCAACCCCCTTTCTACTACTATATATCAGTTTATTGACTACCTCATTAGGACCAACGTGTTTAATCTCTAAATTATCATGAGTCAATAAAATTTCATATTGATTATTAAAATCCAGTAAGAGAGTTGGCGTCATAGTTTTCTTTTATTTAACTTATTACCCATTTAAAAAATCCATGAATATTTTTAGATTCACGTTATATGTTATCTAGTTTTATTAGTTCTAGTTATACACAATTTCTAATAGTTAGGTTAAAGTAATTATTATATGATAGAATATTTAATATGAGAGGTTTAATTATTAATTTAATTTGCATTGACTTGATTTTAAAAAAAATATTTTTTATTATAAAAGGTTTAGTTATTAAGATAATATATAAGATTGTCATTAACTCTACTTGATAGGTAATTCATTTAATAGTTTCAACTTTCCAACTATGATTTTCATGATTTATTTAAATTTCCATAATTTTCTAGTGTATTATAATTGTTTGTACAAGATACATAAACATTTGTACTACTTAAAATTAAGTGATTAAAATATTTAAGAGAGAAAGTATTAAATGCACTATATATTAGTATACACACACACACACACACACACACATATATATATATATATACACACATATATATAGGGAAAAGTTTAATCGAGAACTGTTTTTCATGCGAAGACAGCGAGAACTGTTTGTAACACCATTAATGATTCATTAATTAGGGTATTTTGGTCATTTATATATTTACCCAATCGTAAATTGTGTCCTGATAGACGATCATTAATAATCACTTACAATTAATAGTCATTGATTTATTTAATCAAGGGCCAAGTTTGGTTCTTGCACTTCTATAAAGGGCATGTTATCGGGTAGAAACTATTCGCCATTGCAGCATTGCACATGTACCATTCTAATTAGTGTGAGTGTGTGTATGGGCACACATACTCCAAGTGCAGAATGACGACTACCAAATCCTAAGCACCATTATGTAGCTAACCTACCTTGCTACTAATCACTCCTTATTCTCGTTCTCCAACAAAACATATCTTGAGATTATGTCCTCGGGAAGAGTGTTGAATGGTTAATCCTCATTCCAATTAACAAAACCAAAACTATAAATAGAGTACAACAAAGGGCCTTGGGCCAAGACTAAGGGTCTAACCAACTAAATACAATAATATACACAAATAAATATCTATACAAATGCGTATACACTAACAACCCCCCGCAGTTTGGTCGGGAGGTAAAGACCGAACGTTCAGACTGGAGCGAAAATCCGTAAATAGAGCCGAAGGTAGTCCCTTAGTGAATATATCGGCATACTGAGAACGGGAGGGCACATGAAGAACCCGAACGTGGCCTAAGGAAACCAAATCACGAACAAAGTGAATGTCTATATCGATATGCTTAGTTCGTTGACGTTGAACTGGATTTGATGGCATGTATATCGCACTAATGTTATCACAATATACTATGGTAGCCTTGGAGGGCATGGCACATAGTTCACGAAGCAGGTTACGGATCCAGCAAGTTTCTGCAACAGCGTTTGCAACACCCCTGTATTTGGCCTCTGCGCTAGATCTCGATATAACATGTTGTTGTTTGGAAGACCATGAGATCAAATTATCCCCTAAAAAGACACAATATCCGGATGTGGAACGTCTGGTGGTAGGGCAACCATCCTAATTAGCATCAGAGTAGGCAACAAGTGAAGTATCTGGGGAAGAATAAAGATGTAGTCCATAGTCGATGGTTCCACGTAAATACCGTAGAATCCGCTTTAAGGCGTGAAGATGTGGCTCCCTAGGATCATGCATAAACAAACATATCTGCTGCACCGCATAAGAAATATCCGGTCTAGTGAATGTCAAGTACTGTAGTGCTCCTGCCAGGCTGCGGTACAAGGTAGGGTCTGCGACTGAAGTGCCCGAGGCATCAAGTTTGGAGTCGGTATCTGCCGGGGTTCTGTACTGATTGCATGCTGTCATTTTTGCCCTGTCAAGAACCTCAAGGGTATATTTCCGTTGAGAGAGAAAAAGTCCCTTAGAATTTCGAGTAGCGGATATCCCTAAAAAGTAATTAAGCGGCCCAAGATCTGTCATTGCAAACTCTGTAGCAAGAGTGCGAATAATGTGATTTAGAAATGTAGTGGTGGATGCTGTTAAAACAATGTCATCAACATACAATAGCAGATATGCCGTGGCATTCCCAGTATTAAATATAAATAATGACGAATCCGTGCGACTCCTGTAAAACCCCTTAGTGCAAATAAAATCAGTAAACCGTTGGTACGATGCACGGGGTGCCTGTTTTAGCCCATATAGAGAACGTTGTAGGAGACAAACATGATCCGGAAACCGAGGGTCTCGGTACCCGGGAGGTTGATGCATATATACAGTCTCTTGAAGATTATCGTGAAGAAAAGCATTCTTCACATCCAGTTGATGGATGGGCCAATGACGGGATACCACTAGACTGAGCACAGTGCGAATAGTAGCGGGCTTAACAACTGGGCTAAATGTTTCATCACAATCCACTCCTAACTGTTGACTTTTTCCATTAGCAACTAATCGAGCCTTATAGCGTGCTAAGGATCCATCAGCATTAAATTTTTGTTTGAATAGCCACATTGAATGGACAATATTTACCCCTGAGGGTCGTGGTACAAGCCTCCAAGTTCCATTTGAAATAAGCGCCTGATATTCCTCATTCATTGATGTTTGCCAATTGGGATCCTGTAAAGCCTGCAAGAAAGACCGGGGTACCGGGGATATGGTAGAGGCATGAAAGTTTAGGCGATCAATTGGTTTGACAATCACGTGTTTGGCACGAGTTATCATGGGGTGAGTAGAGGCGGGTGGATGGGGAGATGGCGTAGGGGACGGGGTAGAGGTGGAGGTAGAAAAGGGGTCAGGAGTGGGAGGTGAAATAGTGGAAGTATGAGGAAGGTGATGAGTAATAGGCGAGGGATCAGAGAAAGTGTCAAGGAAGTCGTAAGATGGAGGGTCAGATGGGGTAAATGATCCTAAAGGAAAGGCAGTCTCATCAAATACGACATGTCGGGAAATGATGATTTTACGCGTGGAGAGGTCAAGGCATCTATAGCCACGGTGATCAACTGGATAACCAAGGAAAATACATGAGGTGGAGCGAGGAGCAAGTTTATGAGGAGATTGAAGGTGAGGAAAACATAGACATCCGAAGACGCGGAGATGGGTGTAAGTTGGGTGTTTGTGGAACAAACGAAAGTGAGGAGTGTCGAATTGGATGACGGAAGATGGGAGAATGTTAAAAAGATGGGTGGCCATGTGGAGGGCCTCCGCCCAGTATATCAGAGGGAGATGGGCATGCATTAGAAGTGTACGAATGACATTATTAATTGTACGTAACATTCTTTCGGACTTCCCATTTTGTTCAGACGTGTGAGGGCATGAGAAACGAAACTTAATGCCATGATATGCATAGTAGTCATGAAAAGATTTATTGTTATATTCCCCGTCATTGTCACATTGAAATGATTTGATAGTACAGTTAAACTGATTGGATATATAAGAACTAAGTTGAGCAAACTTATGGAACACATACGATTTATGTCTAATAGGGAAAGCCCATAAATAATGAGAGAAATGATCAACAAAAATGACATAATATTTAAAACCACTAACACTGGCAAACGGTGAAGTCCATACATCAGAATGAATAATTTCGAACGGTGAGGTAGCAACATACTGAGAAGTACTAAATGGGAGTTTGACGTGTTTTCCAAGCTGACATGCTTGACAAAGCACGCGAAACCGATCCTTATTACAAGTTATAAGTTGTTTAGAAATTAAAGACTGCAAAATTTGATCTCCAGGATGACCAAGCCGTTGATGCCAGAGATTAGAGGTGGTGGCGGTGAGCACTTGAGGAGTAGGTTTAGTGACGGGATAGAGCGGGCCATTGCTATCACAACGGAGAAGAGGTTGGAGGGAACGATAATCCTTCACAGTAAAACCAAACTCATCAAATTCAATTGAACATTTATTTTGGCGGGTAAAAGCACGAACCGAAATAAGATTTTTAATAATGGCCGGAGTAATGAGAACATTATTTAAGTGGAGTGGGCGATATGGGTTAGGTATAGGAAAGTGGGTATTCCCGGTTTTAATTACAGGTACGTGTTTCCCATTGCCAACAATAATAGAATGACTAATATTAGGATTATTAGAAAAAGATTGGAGTATACCTACATCCACGTGAACGTGGTCCGTAGCACCCGTGTCCATTATCCACCCTAAATCACCCGGTTCTTGAAGACTCATTGCATTGAACAATTGCGGTACCCATCGAACCATGTCCAAGGGTGGCCCGGCTGTGAAGTGGACTGCCCAGAATTGGGCTCGGTAGAGGCAGGCTGTGACTGGGCCTGTTAGGCCGTAAAAACAGTAGGCCTTGGACCAAGAATGCTAGGGCCAGAAGTAGAATTTGCATGTGTTTGTTGGCAATTAAAATTAGGCAGCATGGGACGATAGCCAATAGCATGTGGATTTTGAGAAGAAGGTGGCGGGATATAAACCCAACCGTAAGCAGGTCGATATGTGGGCCGGTTGTTCTGTCGGCGGTCGTTTCCACGGTGATTCTGCCGACGATCGTTACGGCGTTCGCTTCGTCGGTCGGTGGAACCCGAAACCAAGACGGTTGAAGAAGATGAGTTGCCCGATGAAGAGAGGTTTGCTAACCGGTTTTCTTCCAAAAGAAGCATGGAACGGGTCTCCAAGAAAGTAGGGAGTTGAGGACGATAGCGTATGGCACTAGCGACATGGTCGAATTTGGAGGAGAGACCATTAAGGGTGTATGTGACTAGATGTCGATCAGAAACCGGAGCATCAATATTTGCCAAAAGATCGGCTATAGACTTGATCTTGTTGCAATATTCATCAATAGACATATCACCGATGGTTATGGTACAAAGTTGGGTGTCAAGTTGGATAGAATGGGCATCATTGTTATCCCGAAAGAGTGTCTCGAGATTAACCCAAACCAAACGAGCCGTAGCATCCTTCTTGAGAGCATACTGGAGGAGACTTTGCATGATAGTACCGTAGATCCATAGCTTGACAATTGAATCAAGTTTGCGCCATTCAGAATCCATAGGAGGAGGAGTGGTTTCATATGTATCATCTATGTGATCGAGCATATCAAAACCGATGCAATGTGTGGTGAAGAGTTCACGCCATGCATCGTAGTTCAAGTGATAAAGATTGAGAATAAGAGGTATGTGAGCCTTGATATTGGTAATGGTATAAGCCTTGTGAAAAGAAGATGAAGATTGAGAGTGTTCACCGGCCATGGAGGAATGGTGGGAAGAAACAAAAAAGAATTCTACCAAGAAGAAGACTGCCGAAGAGAAGCAAGGGTGGGAAAAGGAGAAAAAAGAAGGAAAGTGGTTAGGAAAAAAGGTAACAAAATCAGAGGATAATTGTCTCTGGTACCATGTTGAATGGTTAATCCTCATTCCAATTAACAAAACCAAAACTATAAATAGAGTACAACAAAGGGCCTTGGCCAAGACTAAGGGCCTAACCAACTAAATACAATAATATACACAAATAAATATCTATACAAATACGTATACACTAACAAAGAGAAAGCTCCCACAAATCAATCCGCAGCCTATCCTCCAATCTCAAGGATGGATGTCCAAGTCTCCTTGTGCCGTCAACAGAAAAGATTCAACCCTCATGACCGGCTCTGACCGATGCCTCCTCTAAGTGTGCACAATCTCCTCTCTCACTTGTTGACAATAAACACCACTCGAAGTTTGGCTTTGAATACTCCAACCGGGATTTTATCAAACAGAGTCTTCCCACATGTCCGTCTTAGCATCCTCATCTCAACCAAGCCTATATTCTCTAAGTACTCATCTCCATATAACATGGTTGGTCTAACATCCATTAGTAGAATTTACCTTTAAGCGTCAATAGGACTTTCTTGTCGCATAAAACTCTTCACGTCGCTCTATACTTCCACCCCACCGGAATATGAATATGGTTGGCCACATCCTCGTCTATCCTCCACGACCTATGTAACGAGGAGACAAGGTACTTAAAAGATCCCTAGGGTCTCAAAACTTGACCCCAATGTAGATTTCCTCATTCTCGTCGGTATTGGTCTTATTAAACTCGTAGCATAAGTATTCGGTCTTATATCTAATAATTTGAAGCCCAGAGTCCTCTAACGCTATCCTCCACTGCTCTAATCGTCTATTTAGCCCCTCTATTGTTAACTCGTAACGAAAATAAAAGTATTGGAAAAGCTTAAGATTTCGTCGCAACCTATAGGGATTGTGCCGATGCTTAAGTGCCTCAATTTCCAAAGAGCTCAAAACATTGCATCGTGTTGTGACCCTTAAGCCATCACATCGCGATTGTATGCTAACCTTGGATGGTTCCCGAAGAACGAAGTTACTCTGCGACTAACTACCGTTGCGCGCCGGGATAAGTGTGGTATTTAAATATATTATCTCCGGTGTTCACCTACCACTCGCATCACGATCATGGATCCTTTACGTCATGATAGTTAGGTAAAATGACCAACTATAAATTAGAATTCAATGTAGAATCTATATGTTTCACTCCATATCGATTGTAAGGAATTTTCAGTCAATTTTAAGGCGTTTTTAAAGTTGGTTTGATCAATTAGAAGAACTAGGATGCAAGAGAAGTGAAGAATCAAAGTTAAGGAATGGGTAGCATTGTTCTCGGGAGTTTTAATTCAATTCCAGACTTAATGTTCTAGTTTGTGCTTGATTCAATTCCGGACTTAATGTTTTAGTCTTTATCTTTACTTGGGTCTAGGGTAGTCGATCTATCAAAGTTAGAAGAACTTGAATATTTCTCTCTTTGTGCTTGATTTCATGGTTTTACAGAGGTTAGTATCTTGGTCTCATCTTATTTAATGTTCTAGCTTCTATAGGTTAAGAATGATCATGATTCTATGTGTTTTTGTATGTTTTGGTAGATTTTATGGTAGTGGGTTGTCGTAGATCGATTCTAGACAACAAAGATATGATTTTTATGTATGATTCCACCCAAGAATGGGTTTGGTTGAGGTCTGAAACAACCCATGGGACGCGACGCGTTCCTCTTAAAAATGTTTTAAATGGTGTAAGATTACTTGTATTTGACGATGAATATGATATAAAGACTTAGAATATGCTATGTGCTAGATGATATGTTCCATGACGCATGATATAATATGAAAGGCCTACATGGTTGTAATGATATGATTCTATAATTAGAATACATGATATGATGCCATTAGATAATATGATCTTGTGATATGACTTCTTGTTATGATATGATTGCATGATGATTGATATGAGTACTTTATGGTTGTAAACTTGATTATATGATAAAAATTATGATACGAAAAAGATACTTAAAATGATATGCACGATACCATTTCCATATCTAAGAATGAGAACTGTTTTTTATATGAGAACTGCGAGAACCAATGTTAGCCCTTGTTAAAATTAATCATTGGCTAAAAATTTTAGGCAGCTCATTAATGACGCATTAATGTGGGGTATTTTAGGAAAATCAAACCTCGTAAATTAATGACGGCTCACCCGGACACAATTCATAGTTGGGTAAATATATAAATGACTAAAATACCACTGTTACAAATACTCAATTGAACTTAGCCATATATATATATATACATATATATATATATATACACACACACACGCGCGCGAACTACGAAATTAATAAAATAAAGAATAAATAAATACACAGGTTGGGAAACGAGTGTAACTTCCTTACTAAGTATAAAAATGAGATTAACACTTGATTTACGGTTAGGATCACTATGAACTGATTAGACGAGAGATTTATGGTTACGGTCCCTTGTATAGAATATATGCCCACTAGGTTAAGGTTATGCCTTCTAGGAAGTGCTTACCATTAAAGAGTTGCCTAACCTTATACACAACTACGGTGGCAAATGGTGTATGGGTACCTTGCGTGCCTAGGTACCGGAGTAATGTGTGATTTATGGTGCGGTTATGGATAACATCACATGGGTGTTGGGAGATGTCTTTCGGTTATGGACCACCTCTATTACCTTCACTTGAACGCCGCCGCGATCTACATTGTGCACTACATAGTCGTAGTAGTGAAAGCTAGCTAATTTAGTAACTCTTGTACGGGAGGGACACATGACCCGCTT
>JAUEJL010086906.1:0-14656 GCA_032274825.1 Drosophyllum lusitanicum
AGTGTCAAAATCAATGGATGAGGTGAGGAAAGAGAATTAGTGGACTCCACATGTCATCTTATGGTGAGTAGGAGGATAAAGTAGGAGGAAAAAGTAGAAGGATATATCATTTTTCAAACAAGCACTACTAATGTTACTATACAAATAAATAAATAAAGTGTTTATAAATGTAACACTAAGTAACATAATACTGGTAGTCGTACAGATTATTTTCATAGATCATTTATACAATGTAACAATAATAAATGTTTCATGATTTAAAACATGGTTTTCCGGAGATGTTAAGAAGTATCGATTGCACTGATTGGGTATAGTCAAATTACCCGGTAGCATGGCGTAGGGGCAATACATGTGAAGTTATCACAAACACCTACTCTTATACTTGAAGTAGTTGCATCCCAAAATCTATGGATTTGACACACGTTTTGAGTCGCGGGTTCGGACAATGATATGCGTGCTATCAACAAGCCTTCTATATTCAACAACATGTTAAGCGGGAAAACACGGACGTGTCCATTTGAGGTTAAGGGAGTTATATACAAACCGACTATTATCTTGCGGATGAGAAATATCCACATTGGGTGTCATTTTAATATCCACAATATGAGAAACGTAAAATATTCAAAAAAAACACAAGAGTCATAAACGAATGATGTTGAAATAGTATTCAGTGTCCAGAAAGCACGTTGACAAATATTGCATAGTACGACATAATTGTGGTCTCTAAAAAAAGTTATGAAACATTATATATATGTGTGTGTGCGCGCGCGCGCGCGTGTGTGTTAATATTACACGATTTGATATTACGATATGAGAGACATGCAATTTGTAGATTTGATGAAAGCGATCTACCACCGTCTTCGGAGCATGTACAATATATGACTCAAGTATCAAACACGACTCTTTGCAAACTACACTTTCGCAAAATACATAATAATGTACATTCGGATTTGTCTAGCATTTGGAAATGCTAGTATCCGACTAAGGATAAGAAATAAATTGTGTGTCTTATGTATTTTTACGAGTGATATAATTTTAAACTTTTCCAATGATGTAATGTTTTATTAAATTAAATTAAATATATTAGCTTTTACTTTTTTATATTTTATTTATTGTTGTTATTTTATCACCTTCCTAGTTAATTTATTATTATTAGATTACTTTACATAAATATTGAATTAAAAATTTTGAAGCATAAAAATATGAGAATTTTTGGGTTGGACTATGAAGAAATAAAGATAAAATCTTGTTGATGTGACATGAAGCATTGAAGTATAAAAATATAAGACTATAAGAAGCAAGTATTCATTATGTTATAAGGTCAAGAGTATAGCAATTTCTCAACCTAAATCAATCCAAATGTCACATCACTGTCACATCAGTTTTTTTTACTTTTTTCTTTCCAACCCAAATCAACCCAAAACTCAAGTAGCACCCTTCTCAAATCAACCCAAACATTTTCTCTCTCATACTCTCTCTACAAAACAAAAAAAAGGATATCGTTCAGTTACGCTCGAGTCTACGGAGCCAAAGAGGTGAACCCGAAGCATACACGTAACGGTGTTCCCGTTGAACCCCCATAAACCCAAAGAAACCCAAAAGGCTTCGGGAGGGACTTTACGCATGGTCTAAGAGCCATTGGAAAGGTAGTTTGTCACCAAGTCTCATCTTTCTGATACATCAACTTCAAATCCATATTTCTCTTCTAGTTTTTAAACCTTGAAATTTGTCATATATAAACCCTTAAACTTTCCCAATTCTCAGTTTTTTGATTAAAAATTATAATTAAACCAAACTATAAAATAAAATTGCCTTTATAAAAGCAATTAAGAAATACTACATTTAATTAAAAATTAAAAAACATTACTACTAATATAATTCATAAATAAAACACTACAACTAATTTCATAAAAGTACTAAGATTGCTATTCGTCAATATTTGAGATATAACTTCGTACGATGTGTTCTACCATATCGGAGTGGAGATTGTTATGAAGTTCTTGTGAATATAGTGCACAAGCAATTATTGTGAATACTTCGATATTGGTAGGAGAGGATGGAACTTATTTTCTTCAATTCACATATCTTATAATTTTCATCTTTTAATATCATATTATGTAAAATGATATATGCGTACATCATATTCCTAATTCCTATTAGAGATCACGATAGTGTTGAGTTTACAATATTCCTCGCTTTGCTTTGAGTACGCCAATTGCTCATTAGACATATTTTCTTGCAGCATCTTTGTGTTCACGTGAACCTTTTCCGTTCTTCATTATGTTGGTTTACAAATGATTTAACAAAGGTAGCACACTTCGAATATATTTCATCTACAATGTAGTACCCGTACTTGTACGAAACCCTATTCACCTCAAACGAAGATCGACCTCAAATGTAGTTCTGTTAAGAATGTTGTTCATCAATGGTGACTGTTTGAGAATTTTGAGATCAATGTTAAAACAAACAACTCCAATGAACGTGTGCTAAATCCATAAATCATGCGATACTGCTGTCTCTTGCATCATCACCTGGTGCTCATAATCACCTCACATATCTTGCCCATCATGATGTAGGGTAATTTCTCCATGCCTAGTGTGTACAGTCAATACTTTATAGCATACCCGAAAACTCATTAACGATATCGTGTTTTGCATACAAACGTTTTATGTCATTAGCGACCGATCTCCGTAGATAGTCTTTCATATAAAGTTGAACCACATGTTTACACAAGATTTGTTAAGTTTCCCAAGACGTTCTTTCCATTAGTTGCAAGTACTCATCCAACGAGTCGGGTACAAATCTGTAAGCTAATTGTCGTATAGCGAAAATGCACTTTGAAGTGGCAAAATTCCAATCATATCCAGATGGTCTCACTTTCGAGTAAAATAGTCGTCGTGATTCTTGAGATCCTCAAAAAAACGTAAAAACAATTATTTTCTCATACGGAACTTTTGTTTGAATGCCGGGTCATCATAAACGAGATTCTCGACAAAGTAAGATTTAACAAGTTGATTGTCTGCATCAGACAAAGTAAGCTTCAACAAGTTGATTGTCTGCATCAACTCAATCTCTTCGTACACTTTTCCTCCTTCTAAATAGACCATAGGAACTTGAACATTCGTCTAGAATTTTCTTACGTAAAAGTTCCTCGGCTTGTTGAAACATTTGCATAGTGATTTCGTCGAAATTTGACGAAGACGACAAAATTACTGACGAAAACGATGATGATATTTTTGTAGGAAAAAATGCAAATAATTTGAGGGATGAAGAGAAAAACAAAACTTTCGGAAGAAATTAATTTAAGTGGTAGATTATATGTTAAAAATTGAATATAAAAACTAATCTAGTTGTTATCAATTCCATCTCTAAAAAAAAGTCTAATCTAGTCGTTACCTAACGACTAGATTAGGCATCACCTACACCAAAAAAGAAAATCTTGCTGTTCTCTTTTGATGCAACATGGTTGCTTCTCCAATTCTCCATCATCTTTCGAACTCTTTCTTCTCTTTCATCCTTTTTAATCTCTTTGCTGCGACAGTCGCCTCTGCTGCAAAAGGCCAGACCCCTGCAAAAACATCACCTTAACTAGTTTCACAGTTTAGCCAATTGAAGGGTAAAGATACCAAAGGTGACTTAGGACCTACAATTTTCAATATTTCTATGACCATGTATGTATGTATGTATGTATGATTAATGATATAATCAAGTATGTACGTGGTTGTCATAGGATCTGTAGTGATACATTGGTGAGAATATATAAGAAAGAGTGAGATAATTACTTGTACATATAAATGTCCACGTTTTCTCCGAATTCCTTTTTGCATGTGAAGCAACGCTTCAGAATTTCACTGATATTCATGTCTTTGGAAGAATTTCCATAGAGACTAGCGTCACAGGTTATCACCGGCGCCGGTGTGTCCGTCGGATTAGTAGTGCCAAACAGGGGAAGCTGCGGAAAGATCTCGTTACCGTTCGGATTCAAGCTGATTGCGACTGTGAGAGCTGGCGCCGGTGTTACATTCCCCTCGACATTCGCAGAGTGAGCGTTCGACATGTCTCCGTCGACAAGATTCGATTAGACGGCCGGCGAGATGGAGGCAGCCGGAAACACAATGAATCCAGTTGATTCCTTTGGTTGACCTAAGAATATATATATATATATAAGAGGACAACGGGTGCTTAATTTCATGGTGATGATCAAGTTTTAGAGATACTGTTTGACTCTAATTCTATATTAATATTTTTTATTTTTTATTTGATTGATGTTTATCGATACTGAAAAAGGGGTTATGTTTAATTTACAAAATGATGATTTCTTGAATACTATAAACAGCTATCCTAAAATTTGTTTTTTGTGACTCACTATATATTGTGAAGTGATTAAGTTCTTAATTTATTTAATCAACAATCTTTTAATTTAATATAAATAAAAGATTAACATAATTCAAATCTATTAAATAATTATAACCTTTCCTTATATAAAATAAATTTATCATCCATTTAATTAAATTTGGAATTCTTATTTTAGATTTTTTAAGTCAAAAGTGATATATATATATATATATATATATATAGGGGAGGGTTCAAACGAGAACTGTTTTTCGTACGAGAACTGTGAGAATCAATCTTGGTCATTCATTTTGGATAATGGAATTCATGGATGAAGAGCGTGGGGGGATTGAGTGTGACAGGGTGCATGTAAGGAATTCATGGGTGGGCAATCCAATTGAAGGAGGGGGAATTGGACGGCTAAGATTGGTTCTCGCGGTTCTCGTACGAAAAACAGTTCTCGTTTGAACTTTTGCCTGTATATATATATCATTCTTAAACCTTAAAGTATCATATTTTCCACCCTAATTTATATATAAATATTGTACAAGAAATATAATCTAGTTAAGCTTTTAAAAGCCCTTCATGTTTTATAGAGTTAATTACATTTTTGGTCCCTGTGGTTTAATGATTTTTATAGTTTGTTCCCTAACTTTTTATTTTTAAGGTTTTGGTCCCTAAACGACCAAAACTTTTACATATTTGGTCCCTACCGAAAATTGAATGACCAAACTACCATTGTCCTTATTTTTTATTATTTTTTCATTTATAATTCATATTAAAATTATTTTTTAAAAATAAAAAAGAAAAGAAATTAAAATATCTCTTTTATATATATAGTAAATCTCTCCCTCTCTCACTCTTTCCAACTCTCTCTATCTCCTACACACCACCACAACCACATTCACTTCATCACCGCCATCATAAAAGCCGTTACACAACGTACCGGCCACTTCCAGACATCACCTCTACTGCCGTTACACTCACCCCTTTATAACTTTCTCCCTCCCTCCCCTCTCTCTATATCTGCTACAAATCTGCAAGAACCTAATCTACCAATACCTACCTCTAATTCTAAAAGCGAAAATCCAATACCGCCACTATAACTAACTTAGATGAACATGGAGACCCTAAAAAATGAAAACCCGGAATCTGCAAATCTGGTCAACGGTGGCGGTTTCAAACTCTAAAACCCCATTTTAGGCAGATGAAGTAAAAAACCAAATTGATGGTGATACTGGTGGTCGGCGGTGATAGTTTCGAACCCTAAAACCCCATTTGAAGCAGATAAAGTCAGTGGTGGTTGTAGGCGGTGTGCATACAACATAGAGAGATATAGTACTAGTTTGTAGAAGACGAGGTCGGTGGATGTAGGTGGTGTAATGGTTTGTAGCATATAGAGAGAGTATGTGTGTGGTGGTAATTATGGTGGCGGTGGTGTATTTGTGAGAGAGAGAGAGAGTTAGAACAAGTGGGATTAGAGAGAGAAAGAGATTTACTATTGATATAAAAGAGATATTTGAATTTCTTTTTTATTTATTATTTTTAAAATACAATTCAAAACTTATAAATGGAAAATTGAATAAAAAAATAAGAGCAGAGGTAGTTTGGTCATTCAATTTTGGTCAGGGACCAAATTCATAAGAGGTTTAATTGTTTAGAGACCAAGAATGTAAAAATAAAAAATTAAGGTCCAAAACTGTAAAAACCATCCGACCGCATGGACAAAAAATGTAGTTAACTCTTTTTTTAAGTATTTTTGGGTCAAATTTATATAGAATAAAGTATTTTAAGGATGTAAATGATAAATTAAAAATGATAATAACAAGTAACGAAACTCAAAACATAAAGAAGACAATTGTTTGTGGTTTTAAGGTGGTGATAGTCGGATTCCAACTTCCAAGTACCATATATGCTTCCAAGCTCATTCTCAAGTTGTACAACCAGTGCATCTTTGTTATCACGAAAGAGATTCTCAAGGCTTTTACGCATATCGGCAAAAACACCCGTTTTAGTATCATTTGCAAAAAGGACTTGAAAATGGCCCGATTAACTCATGGCTTAACCAATGACTCCAACTAGTTCCATTTAACATCGCAGAGGCTAGTGACAATGGAAGTACCATTAAGATGACCAAGAACACCAAAACTTGTACAACGAGTTTCAAAGAGCTCACGACATGCATCATAATTGAGATCGTCCAAGTCAAGGATTAAGGGCACAAATGCTTTAATGTTGGTAATGTCATACAATCGGAGTTGGGGATGTGAATATTGGCCTTTTTTCTCGGACATGATGCAGTTTTTTTTTTTTTTTGACAAAAAACCACAGGGAAAAGGGAAAAGAAGGGTAGAATGTAGGGCGGTGGCTAGGTCTTACCCTTCTGTGGTGGTTCGCAACGAGGATGAAGTTGTGAAAGGGAGGAGGGGGCGGTATTGGAGAGAAAAGGGAGGAGAAGATACGATCAAAGAAAAAAGACCTTTGATCATACTAGATAATGATTTTCCCACGAGAACACATTACATTGATAACTATAAATACAAAATACAAAGGCCTGACATGGACTATACATATATGGGCTAAAAGTTAACACTACAAATTTAATATTAGAATGTATATATAGGCTCAACTTGACTACTTGACCTAATGTAACCAAGCCCTACTAAGCCCACTATACCAGGCTTAACACTAATATATATTAAGAATTTACAAAATAACCTTCCTATACCTTATATGGACTTTAGAGTTTAGTCTGCAACTGCTCTGACTTGCCTGAGAATGGGCAGCTCAAGGTAGAGTGTTTAAAGCAGGCTATGAATTAACATTATCAAAATTTGGGTATCAAAAAATCTAAATCATTGTAGACACTGCCATAAAAAAGTATGTACTAGAATAACACAAAATCCATCTTGTTTACACTATTTTGCATGAGGATATTCAAGCTTGGGCATACACTTCAACCCTTGGTATCATCATTCAAACTAAACTTGTAAAATTCATCAACTATATCATACATTGAAGAAGAAATTGTCTTGTTCATCAACTTATATAACCTCAAACAACATTCCCTATTCTTCGCAAAAGTTGTGTTGCTCGGTGCAAAATACTATCCAAGCGCGGATGTAAATGGCTGGCTCGGGAGCTAATCATTCCAAACTAGGAGCCTCTTCGGTAGGGTTGGACTCAAAAATATCAGGACTTGATGCCTCTGGTTCTTCTAACAAGTCCCTTGATTGAATTGATTCCTTGTAAGCTGGAGTTTCTTTAAAATCTGTTGCACCTTCATTATATGTTGCCACAGCAATTCCACTAGAAATCAACTGTAATTTAAAGAAAAGATACATAACAGCAGATGATCAGTTCCTAATTTCATCAAAGATACATACTCAGCAATAACTTGTTTCTAGAGTATTAATGTTCAAGTAATCTGTCTGTTTATGGAGTGACTTACTTGTGTTTGTGATTAGTGATTACAGGAAAATTACAAGTGCTTTTACACCCTTACATACTCTTGTAATCCTTATTACTCCTTTCAAAAATCAAAATCCAAAAGTGACTATTACAGGATTCAAGAAGCACAAGCACAGGTTATATCACATAATCAAAATAGTCAAAATCATAAAATCATTTCAATTACTGTAAATTATTTATTGAGAATGATAAATTACCGCAAAAACGATGCCGAAAGCCCATAAATACTCGACGACGAAACCAAAACCATCCCATTGAGGCCCTTCCCAAAAATCCGGTTCAAGTCCGGGAAGGTCCGGCAACACATAGCCATCGAAATTCTCTACCTCCGTCGTTTCAACCGTCCCAATCGCACCATCGCCGGTAGATTCATCTTCTCCGGTGGAAGTCGACCCTCTTTTGTTCTTGCTGTCGAATTTTCCGGTTCTAGACGAGAGTTTTTTGGCAGCTGAGACGATGTGAAGACTTGTTCGTAACGACGAGGGCGGTACGATGGATGGACGGTGTAGAGGGAAGCGGGTGTAGGGTGTTATGGTGGACGCGTTGCATAAAATCCGGAGAGCCATTGCAATTGCAGTGGCTGAGGCTCAGAGTGATATGCTTGATGTGGGTGAGGATAAGAAATCATAATGTCTGAGATCTGAAACGGGATTTGACACGTGGCTCAATCTACGGTTAAGAGTTTGAGTTTCAAAAGTTTTAATTAAGAAATAAGAAACTATAATAGTAAAACTTTAAAAAATATTTCGTCAAGATTATTTTTTTTTATTTTACATTCTGAAATAACCTATTAGTAATTTTGATGGAACAATTTTCAAACTTGATTAGAAAATACCTCTATATTAGATTAGTAAGGGCTAGTTTCGCCTTCAAAAGCTGAGAGGCGCAACCGAGTTCTAAAACTTGCAACAGCGAGCCTTGCCAAGGTTCAAAGTTCATATAATAAAGCTGGCTAACAAAGGAAGAAGTTTTAGAAGAACGAGCCAACGCTCTAGTAATCCTTCTGGAGCTCTTAAAGTTCGAATCTTTTACTTTTACAGATATATTTGGCTGCTCTCCTCTATTATGTGAAATAAACACTAAAAAATATCCCTCAGGTTGCTTTGGAGATAGACACAAGTAACTTCAGTTTAACCGTATACATCCGAGCTAAATGCTCGACTCCCTAATTTTATTCAAACATTATTTTTAGAGTAAATTACATTACAATTTTTTTCATTCTTATAGATGTCACCTTGATCATTGAGTTTCAATAACTATAAATTTTTTAATGGTTTGAATTAAATTTCATTTTTGTATCTATATTAGAGAGTTGTTATTGTTGTTAACAAACAAAATAAGTTAAACTAGTAAGCGTCTACATTATTTGTTTGTTTGGCTAAACTTAAATTATCAATTATCAATAAGAAATATATAGGATGTATATTCACTTGTTCGTTTATGGTTTGTGTTCGTATTTACTTTTTTGTTTCAGCTAAACTTAAACAAAAGAATAAGCACATGCCTTGTTTATAGTCGATTTGTTCAATTTAGAAACGGTTAATTATAGCAATATAATATGTTCATGTTAACCCCTACAACTTTTACTAATTGTCTAAATTAGTAGATTTTTAAACAACAAATTAAACAAAGGGTATACTCGGTAACAGGACCAAGAGGGATTATTGGGGCTTAATATTATCGTAATTATAATTTCAAGTTATCTGACCTTGTTCGCGTATTAAAATCTTAAGTTAAAAACACTATTCCTCGTAAGCATTCAAAATATGATCCCTTTGAAGTAGTTTGTTGAATTAAGATTGAGATTATATGTATTTGATATTACCTTCATTGCCAAACTTACCTTATTTTATTTTTTATCAATAAAAGTTACCTAAATGATTTCATTCATATGCTACTCTTCTTGAACTCTCCATCCGTGTGTATCTTCATTTTCATTAATAGTATGCTTTTGACTTTTGTATGTGATGTTTCATAAATGGCCTTTAAATGCTCAAGAAAATATTAGAAAACAACCACAAATTATAAGTTTTTTTTCCGGGGTTAAGTAAATCAAAATGTAATTAATTATGCTTATTTTAATATTATATGTATTTAACGATTTTGTTGAGATTAAATCCTTTAAATTTGTTTAACTTAACGTTTAACGTAATATGACCTTCAAATAAAGATTACCTGGTCACATTTGATTTTTTTTTATTTGATTTTTTTATTTGATTTTTTACTCTTGTTATCATATTATTATTATTACTATTATTATTATTATTATTATTATTATTATTATGTTCTATCTTTCTTTTTCTAGGAGTTGAAAACTGTACGAGGGTTCATCTTCATCGAACATCTTTGTTGGTTTGATTCATTGTCGAAGCTTCATCTTTATCAATTTCCATTAATCTCAGGTACTTGAAGGAACATATTCACAAAACACTTTCATCTTCATCGAGCATCATCTTCATCTAATCTTGATCTTCGTCATTTCCATATTAGGGTTTCTTCATCTCAATCTCATCTTTATTGTTTTTAGATTAGGGTACTTGACAGTTCATCACTTCACCTACACCAACCATTGAAAATCAATTCTTGAATGATAAACAAGTTTTAGATTAGGGTTCATACGATTTATAGATATTGGTTCAAGAAGATTTCTATGTTTTCATTTTGGTTCATGACGAACATGATTTACAGATCTATATTTGAGAAATTTTCTAGGTTTTGAACCTAGATTTGATGAACAAATCGATGATTTACATATTTATTTTCGGTTTTGAACCAACATTTGATGAATAATCGATGATTTCCGGTTTCATCTTCAATCGAGGATTTCAATTTAGGTTATGTGTTTATAGATCCGAGTTTCAATTAATTATTTTAATTTAGTTTATAGATCTACATCAATCGATGATTTTAGCTTAGCTAGTTTACAAATTTGGGTTTGTAGTTGTTCATTGTTGTTTGGTTCTTGATGAAGATAAAGATGAATGATGAATACTTCAAGGTTTCATGTTAATAATAATAATTAAAATTTTAAAAATAGTATAAAATATAAAAAACAAAGGTGACTGGGTAATATTCGTTTGAAAGTCATATTGCGTTAAACATTAATTTCAGCTACTTTGATACACTAATCTCAAAAAAAATTAGTTCGATACAACTAATATTAAAGTGAACATAATTTCTTACATTTCACTTCACTTAAACTTTCTTTTATTTTCAAAATATTGTTGTGTTTTCATAAATCGTACCAATCTATTTGTTTTAGTTTTAACATATGTTTTTGTTTGTATTTTAATTTTTACTTGACTTAACCAACATAAACTCAATGGATATACAAACATTTTAATTATGTTTTCATGTAGTGATATGTTTTTTTTGTTAATTTATTGATACACTGGAATAAAATATTTAATCATTTATAGTTATTTATAAGCCATTTTTCATAATTTTATATTTGTTTGGCTCCAATTCTAGCTTCTTTATCGGACATTTTTTTTATAAATATAATCTCGGGCGCTAAGCTTTCAGCCCACGTTGCATAAATCTTTGGCATAAATCTTTGGCATAAATCCTCCACCAACAAACTTAAGAAAACCTTGGCCCACAAAATCCTTAAAATTAGGCTCGGCGAATTTTAGATTCATATCATCATCATCATCATCATCATCATCAATGAAAACAACACTAATCATGATTTTTTTACTTTCATTCTCATATTTGATTTTGCTCTTACGCTAGACGATATAAAAATCATACCAAAATGAAAAGTTCTAACCGCCTCACGTCTTTTGAGTTGATTTATCTTTCGCTTACACAATACTCATAAAGCTTTATACAAAAGTTTTATTATTGGAAATATATTTAAGATATGGGCCGAGGATTATTTCAACCTTACATATCTATGTTTCTACATGTAGATTAGTAGACTCGTCGATTTAAAACACTATACGACAAGGGCTCACTACAAGAAAAAACTTCACGTGGAAAGTCCAAATGTCATCGCCAATGACCTTCTCGATGACAAGTAGTCACCTACGTGTCATCGCCAAAGCCCAACTCTTTCACAAACATTATGTCGTTGCTGACAATGACAATTTTTAAATGACATTCTTCATTAGGTTAGAAGTCATCCTTCCTCTTAATTATCCTATTATTTTTACTTCCATATAAAATATTGACTTTTATAGGATATGTTTTCATTGTTTGGTTAAAGTCAGTAATTTTTATGTGAATTTAGTTATTCATTTGATATACTTATTAATTTCCTTTTCTTAAAAAAAATTCTATTCTATTAAATGTAATTATACACTTTTATATCAATTTAACTATTTTTAACGTATCAGAGTAACGCACGAGTATTACTCTGATTTTAAACTTTTAATAAATATTGATAATATCAGTCATAACGTTAGCTACAATTAAAGTTGTTTTTCATTCTTAAATTATATGATAATTTAACCTTAAATAATCAAAATTACGATTTCTTTATTTCATGCTTTGAATCTGATCGGAGCTACTCGATCCCTCCGTGAAATAGATGATGGCCCTCATCGGCGTTGAGTTCTTGCGGCTTCTCTTGATCCTCTTCATCTTCAATTGATTCTTAGGTTTTTCTAATTCTGTGTCTTTGTCCATTTCCTTGTTTCGACAGTCGTTGCTGCAGAACGCCATATCCCTTCAATTCAAAAACCACAGCAACAACAATAACAGATCGATCGATTAATTTATCGAGAAATTAACCGGTGAGATTGATTTCTTGATGAGATCGAATTCAAGGTTTTGAGTGAATTAATTACTTGTAAATATAGATGCCGAACATGTTTCCAATGTCCTTTTGGCAAATGAAACAGCGCTTGAACAATTCTATAATGCTCGTCTTATCACCAGAACTTGAAGTTTCATCGCTCGCAGTACCGTCGATTGGATGAACACTCGACATATCTCCTGGAACAGAATTAATTAAGAGGATTGAAGGCGGAATCGTGTGGATTTGTTTGATAAAAAATCAACAGCGAAACCCTACCTTATAGTTATTGATTTGCTTCGATTACCTACAACAAATTCACAAGAACCCAATCAGATGAAAAGAATTAGAGATTTGAATCCAAATTTGTTGAATGCGTACCTGCAACTGCAAATTAGAGAACTGTTTATCGGATGCGGGAAGATTGATCGGAGCCTGTGTATATAAAGGGAAAGAAGCCATGGATATACTCTGATGATCAGTCGGTAGATGATATCATCGTTTCGCATTTAGTTTCTTGCTATTTAATCAACAACTTCTTTAATGAACTTTTACTACGTATCTCATCTTTTAGCGATACACATTTTAAACCTACTTCTAATTACATTTTTTATTTATAGCGGGATTATAATCTATGATTATAAGAAACAGCTTTTCCATTTAACATCTTGGTATGCTATGATACAAGACCTTTGGTAAGACGGATTTTTTTTATCAAGCATAATTGTTAAAATCAACAATAATCACCATATGTAGATAGAAAGGAAACGTTTCAACTTTGTATTGATTAGCAAAATTTTGTCGTGATCTAAATAGGTAGAGAGGTTATATATCATCTTACCTATCCTCATACTCATAAGATCAATACAAGTGTCAAAATCAATGGAAGAGTTAAGGAAAGAGAATTAGTGGACTCCACATGTCATCTTGTGATGAATAGGAGGATAAAATAGGAGGAAAAAGTAGGAGAGTATATCATTTTTCAAATAGGTAATGCGGAAAATTTGCGTGGGAAATAACAATTCCACCACGTGATTTGAGTAGGTAATGCAGAGAGAAAAAACATGTTCCTAATTAATGAAAATTTGTATGGATTAACGAAATTTATCACCGCAATGTTGCTCAAATCGTATTCCTTGCTACATGCGGCTTATTCTCGCAAAATCAATCCCATTTACCTAAATTGGCGAACTTCGCTCATCAAAATACCTCTCCGCTATTAAAAAGACTGAAAAACAAAAGACACAAAAACACTACTCTCTTAAAAAACACACGAAAGCAAAAAAAGACAATTTCTTTATCTATTTGTGTTCATTATTTTGTTCAAATAAAGCTGAATGACCGAACATAATCAAATATCTTTATTTATCCTTTAGTATTCCCCAAAAGTTAAATAAAAAGAACACAAACTATAACCTTTTATGTTTGTTTGATTTGTTTACAATATTCACACATTTACACATATGTGAATTTATACATAAAAGTAAGGGTGTAAAAAATACTCGACTGACACAGCCCGACTTAAACCTAAATAACTTTATTATGGTTATAAGATAAGATGAAATTAGGCTAATCGATTAATCTAACAAGCCCGAATCATATATGAGATCGATATCGAGTTTTATATTTTATTCTTATTCGAATTAAAGTTAATCTTATATTGTTTTGATTTTGTGCATTCACTCACATCGCTTGTGTAACACCCTGATTTTCAGCCCAAATTTAAATTTTTCAAAATCAATTTAAAACCATATTTATACAAAACCCTTAAAATTTATCGCGGAAGCATCATATCATTCTTGACGTATTTCAACGAAATACAGTATAATTTATCAATAAACTTTTCTATACGTAAATCCCAAAACCTTTGGGTGTTACAGCAGTCAATCTCACGACCATAATCAGAAAGGGTAGGAAATCCAAGTTTACCGGAAATGCAGTCAATCCAATACTATGCCCCAAGGCATCTACCCGCCTCACCAAGGCCTCTATACAACCTGCGGATACAAAACATTTTTTATACACAACGTTAGCTATAAACATAGCTAGTGAGTACATCCAAAAACATTTGTTTTATCAAAACCAAGTCATCCTTTTTCTCTTTTGAAAACA
>JAUEJL010086917.1:0-14655 GCA_032274825.1 Drosophyllum lusitanicum
ATATCCGAAATTCACCCATTTAACTTCGTCCATATCCATCACAGATGGATCGGATCGGGTGGATGATCATTGGATCGAGTGACAATTGTCATCCCTACCTGTGCCTGTGAGACCAGCGGCTTGAAGATGCTAAGCCTGAACTTCCGCTTGGTAACTAATTTTGGTTTTTTCCTTAAGTTGGACTAACTGGGCTTAAATACATAAATACTTTTTCTTAAAAGGCATTTTTCTCGTTTTAGCAAGCGTTTTCGGAAAGTCAAACTATGTTCTATAAGCGATATAAATGTTGTTCATGCAGTCATTTTCAATATTTCACTGGTTATGATCAAGGTGTATAATGTATTGCTATATCATCTTGAGATGCTCAAAAGCACTTACATGCTACAATAGTACAATGTAAGCTTGATAACTTCTCAACTATTGACCTCTTTATGTTAACAAAACCACCTTGGACTTTTATACAACTTTTTCTAAATAAAAACAAACTAAAAAATTAATAAGATTTTTCATCTCTCCATATAAAATGTTAGAGTTAATTACATTTTTGGTTCCTATGGTTTGTTAGAAATTATAAATTTGGTTTCTGGGTCTGATTTTTTACGTGTTTAGTCCCTTCCGACTCGACTTTCTTACTCTTTTAATCCCTAAAATACCCTTATCTCAATTATTTTTTCTTTTCTTTATTTTCTAATAGATTTAAATATTAAGCAATGTTTAATTTATATTAAAAAAAGGGTCAACTAACACATATCTCTTTCAGTCTCTCTCTACCTTACCCCTCTCTCTCTCCTCCCAATTCCACCATCATCCAAATCACCACCACCACCATAACCCCCACCCAACACCACTATCTCCATTCATTTTAAAAATGGCTACCACCGAATCTGCCAAAAATCCACCATAACCTCCATCTTAAACCACCATCGAAACCACCACCTTTTCCATCTTTCCACCACCACTGCCACCTCCTCCTCCATCTTTCCACCACCACTGCCACCTCCTCCTTCATCTTCAATTTCAGGCACCACCACCTCCTTTCATCTTCAAACATAAAATCACCGTCACTATAAGCGCCACCCATCACCACCATCTCCATTCATTTTAAAAATGACTATCACCGAATCTGCCAAAAATCCACCACCGCCTCCATCGTCAACAACCATGGACACCACTGTCACCACCACCTTCCTATTCAGCTGAATCTACCACCCCCACCTTTATCTTCAACCACCACCACCGCCACCTCCTCCATCTAAAATAAAAAACACCCAACCTTAAAAATCTAACTGGAAATTAAAACAAACATACGCAATCCCTAAAATCAAAGAAACCCATAAACTATCGCGTAACCATAAACAATTGATTTAACCTTAAATCCATGGCACTCAAGGATGTTCATCGATAGAAAATCTGGATTAACCTTAACTCCATCGACGGCCAGGGATGTGGGAGATCTCAGTAGTGTAATCGCAAAGCTAAGATGGCTGTAAAGGGTATTCATATGTGGCGGCCTTAGGGTTACGATCTGCATCTGGTTGTAAAGAGTGGCATCGAATTTCAGAGCAGAAAAATGGAGTTGGTGGTCATAGGTGGTGGGCGATGGAGTTTGTGGTGGGTGGTGGTGGTTTTTGGTGGAACCGGAGAGAGAGAGAAAAAGTAGAGAGAGAGGGAAATGGAGACTTAATGTCCTTTTTCTTTTTTTAAATATACATTAAATGTTATTTAATATTTAAAATCAATTAAAAAATAAAGAAAAGAAAAAATATAATAGAGATAAGGACATTCAAATCATTTCATATTAAAGAGGGATAAAAAACGTAAGGGAACTAGGTCGGGAGGGATCAAACCTGTAAAAATACAGACTCAGGGACCAATTTGATAATTTCTAGCAAACCTCTAGGACCAAAAATATAATTAACTCAAAATGTTATCACTTTAATTCCAACCGCAACATGTCAACAAAAGTTTCTTGACTCTACATTTTGTATATTTTCATGTCTTACTTGCATATTATGTTCGTATAATCTTCTATTGGTCTTAAACATTAATAACCATTAAAAATAAATGGAAAAAATTTATGTTGCTTGCGGCATCCATCAAGGATGTTGTTTCATACACAAACATTAAAATAAAAAGTATTTTAGCTACTTTAATATTTACACTTAATACTTTATTTAAATGTTTAAATGTGTGGCTACACTCATAATGGATATTTTTATCATCTTATAAATCTGGTTTTTTAATATAAATTATTTTATAAAATTATATTGTTGATAATATCCTTTAAACCATTGACTATGTGATTTTTATTTTTTAAAATACAATTTTAATGATAAACAATTAATTATTGAGTTTTATTCTATGATTTGGTTAAAGTTGCGGTCCTTGCGGATTCGGTCCATAGGTCATAATTTTTAAAGGCTGGTCCTTCCCAACATTATTTTCTTGCACTTTCGTCTCTCATCAACTTGAAATGAGTAAACTATCCTTTGTGGAGATAAGCATACAAAAATGTATTCGATTTTACACGTTTTGCTATTGTATATATTCAACTTTCAAACTTACCTTCTAATGTATTAATTCTCAAAACTTACCATTTTGGTGTATCCAATTTGAAAATTAGATACATATAATAGCAAATTATGTAAAATGGAATACATAAAGTTTGAGTGTTTCATATATTAGAAGGTATGTTTCAAAAGTTCAATACATTGAAAAGTAACTTTGAAGGTTATATATATACAATAGCAAAATATGTAAAATTGGATACATTTCGACGAACTAAACTATATCCTATTAATTTATTCATTTCTTCTATTTTTAACTCATTTGCGATATATTTTTTCAGTATTTTAAAATCAAAATTATAATCTCTCATTATAATTTGTTATCTCTCTCACTTTCTTACTTAGAGACACATACACAGAGACTCTCAAATCAATGTCATTAGAAACTAAGGCCGTCCTATGAAGCAACTCCAACCACTTTCTTAAGTGACTCTGGCCACTCTCCTAAATGACTCCACCCGTCCCTCAGTCACTCATCTCATCTTTCACACACACACTCACAAATGTAGTGGCACACTTCAATATGAGTTTTTAAATTTTCACATCTCTACTGCCACTGTCTTCGCCACCTCGCCACTTCTCCACCACCAACTCCAATCATCGTCGACAACGTACTCTTTCCCTTGACTTGACATTAGTTTGGATGGTGAAACGTTAGGTGACGAACTTATTAGGGTTTGTGATGAACTGATTAGGGTTTAAGTGGTGGGAAATCTAGGTGATGAACCAGATCCGATTGGTCCAATACGACATATATTCGTGGGTGTTTCTCCTTCCCTTATCTTTCTCTGACACTCCGATTCAATGTGTGTGCGTACAGATCTGTGTAAATTTGATTGAAGATACAAATGTCCGATTTTGCTTAAGAGTTTGATCGATGTGTGTATATGCAATTTTGCGTGGGAGCTAACGATGGTGATCTAGGTGTTGGTGCTGCAGTAGTGAAGAGATATGGGGAAAGGTGGTGGTGGTGGTGGTGGAGGTGGTTTCACATCACAAAAAAGATGACAATGGAGAGGTGGTGGTTTGATATTTCTCTAATAATCATATATTAGTACACAAAATATAAATGTTTAATTAACATTAATCAAATAATATTTTTATCATCAGACATCATCTTAAATTAAATTTTAAAATAATAAATAAACAAATAGATAAAAGGTGGAGTCCGAAAACGCTAGTTTTATGATTTTCAAGTCATGAAATTTCTTTTTTTCTTTGAAGCTTTCGTCAAATAAATTTTTTATTTATGTCAATTGTTTTTCAACAATAGCTTGCATTAGAAACTCTTTTTTTTTTTTTTTTTTTGAAATTTGGCAAGTTCAAGTGTTAAACAAGCTGAACTTGATTGATTTTGTAGTATTTCTTGAACCCCAATACAAAAACCAGTATATATTACTTTTACTTGTGAGGTGACCCAAGACGGGTTTACTTTGTTCTATCCACATTTCAAACCAAAACTAGAAATTTTCAGAAACAAGTCACTTAAGTGTGGGTTTTGTTCTGGTTTTACTAAACTGTACATCACCATTAAGAACCGAACCAACGAACTTCTCGACTTCCTCTGACGTTACATCCCCTGTATACGCTGAAAACTTCGATTTACGTGGTTTATACGCGATCAGAAACCTGTCTGATGATGATTTGTATCCTGATTTATCAAATGCAAGTAAGAATGAGGATTGACTTGAAGCATCCAAAAGTGCATAAGAAACTGAATCTCTTGGACCCGAAGCTAAGTTCTGCCTCCTTAATAACGACTTCTGAGACACCTGAACACCCCAAATTCAACACAACATATACCACCATCACATTTACAGCAAAAGTAAAGAAGAATTTAATCGTTTGCAGCAGACGAATAAAAAATGGAAAAGGAAAAGGATAACAGCGTACTGATGAGAGTATGGTATGAAGTTTTTCCCTTCCTTTGGAGGATCGGAAAACGCCAATTATGCAAACGGGTGTCTTTTCCCCACAAATGGCATCAAAGTTTGATGCTGTCAACAAAGGAACTAGTTCTTCATCTGACTTCTTACTCTGAGTTGAAGCTATCTTCTTGTTCTTTTTCTCAAAACCATCTAATAACAAACTAAGATCCCTAATTGCCGATTTCATATCTTTTACATGAATACCTGTTTTCAGAATTTGCTTCTCTCCATTTGATAACCAACCAACAATAGCTGGCAGTTCATCAACACCAAGTTTCTTCACCGCTGGATCAGAAACATCTTGGACCTAGAAGAAAACAATTTCTGAGAGAAGTTAACAAGAAGTGATTTTCCAAATGAAGTAATTCATCTGAGTTTGAACTAAATTACAATAATTCTTTAATACTCCTAATGAAATATTAAGGTAGTAAAAGTTTGGATGCACGTTCTAAGTGATTTAGTTTGATTGGATGTACTTGTGCTATTTAAAATTGTAATAATAAATAATTAGATATCCAAATGTTCACAAAATTCCATCTATTTAATAATTAATAAATAAAATGATCACATTAGGTTCCTGGAATGGAAATACAAGTCACCCAAATTAGGTTTGTACACAAGCAAATCTATTTCACGCTCGGATAATTACTAGTTCTGTTTAGCTGCTATGAAACTCTGTTTGTTTAACTCATAAGCATAGACACAAAGTTAAAAACTGACTATTGCAACTTCCACCAACTTTGAAAAGTTAATACTGTCAATTAAGTCAAAGTTGGAAAATTACCTGCGTGTCATAAAAGAATAAACGTTTTCGGTACAAGCCACTAAGCGCACGCCATATAACTGGGGTATCTTTTTTAGTAGAAAGAAGCATGACTTTAGGTAAAGATTCTACATTCCCAGAAACGGCCTCAAACTGGGACAATGTGACGCGTGTTGAGAACTTTGGCAGATGATCTTGGACAAATGACTTTAAATCTTTGACGTTAATATCACCAGTGTACTCGAGTAATGAACCACTTTCACTTGCTTTGTATGAATAAACATAAACTCGAGGCTTATTCCTAGGGCGAATAGCAAGCTCCTTGCACAAAGACGATTCTACCTCACAGTTCACTTTTCCAACCTGGTAAAGTGAACAAATTATCAAAACAAGATGAATGCGAATAACAGAAGTAGGGGTGGAAAAGGGGGTAGGTTGGGTAGTGGTCAAAATGGATAATTTTCTGATACAGGTTCATTGAGGTTGGGTTTACCCTAAATATTTTTCATTCAAAATTCTTGAACTTATTTATAAACATTTACCGTATCAAAAAAAGATTACAAAGAATATATACCTTCAGCAGTAATATAACTCTTCTAATAAAGGGTTAACTATACCAAAATGTATCCAACTGTAACTGTAGGTATCATACTTCAAAACTATCTTTTCCATGTAATGAGAACTCAACTTTCTTTTGTATGTTTCCGATGACCTGAAGATTAAATAAATATTTATTTCTACTAAAGTGGCATCCGTATCAATGATGTCACCGCCACAACATTGACACTAGTCCCACCTCATAATGTCAATTAGTTTCAGGTTACTCGATACATACAAATAGAAGTTTTGAAAGTTAGTTACATGGAAAGGAAAAGGTATCCGGTATCGAAATACGATACATTCATCTACAATTGGGTCAAAGTTTAATAAATTTTGGTGCAGTTAACCCATCAAATAACTTAGGAGGTTTTATTAACTAAAACTGCACTTTGGGTGACTTTCTATGATTCTATCTAGCGCGCTTTTAGCTAATTTTGATTCTACCATACACAAATCAGCCCATTGATATGTAAATGCGTTGAAATTGCCACCTTCTTGGAAAAGTAAAGTAAAAAACACAAATTAATAACATAATCACCTCTAACGCTCCTTTAAGTGAGCCAGCAACTTCCACTATGGTGGATTCATAATGTTGCATTCCTCTCATTGATGACGGTATATATGATAACAGAAGCCAAGTGACCCCTTTATCCATTATCTCTTTTCTATACATCTGGGAATTTATCGAGATTATATCCTTGGGAGAATTCCCAAAACCCGACTTCGGTCCTCCTGAATTACTAGAGCTCCCAAACTGACTCCCACCACCCATCCCACCCCCAAAAAAATTGGAAAAAACATCACCTAAATCAAAACCGAACGAATTCCCACCACTACTTCCACCAAAAGAAAATGAATATGATTTTGAACCGCCACTTTGACCACCCATTGTTTGCCATTCATCAGGAGAGAAACTAAACCCACTATGCCCTGGCCCACCACTTCTGAAAAACGTACGTTGCCCATGATTTCCTGCACCCCCGTCATCAAAACCAGGACTACCCCTTGCATCCCCGAACATATCATAATTCTTTCTCTTTTCTTCATCTGACAAAATTTCATATGCTGGCAAAAAGTAAAATCAGGAAAAAGATTGTTAGACCATGGCAAACAACAGTTACAGAATTAAGCAAAGAATATATAGCAACAACTTCAAGGAAAGAGATTTAGCTAGAATTTATCGTAGAAGTATTATGCTTATTCAAAGCTTTATAATACGGATTATGCAATAGAATTTTAATTTGTTTAATTTGTTTGAAGATTAATTTAGGGTCAAGTTAAGCGTCATTGAACAACCTACCTCTCAAAAGCAGAAAGATTATGTACTTCATTTGTATCTAAATGTTTCCAACAAGATATCATTTAAGTACTATCATGGGCATGTCAATGTGCACCACTTGTTTAACTCTAAGCTAGTAAGATTCATACCATTTGATATGAAAACTAATTGATTTTCTTTCTATTGTTTGTGCAAATAGAGGAAGAATTTACCATACCGTTATTTATTTCAGCAAACTTCTCCTGAGCCCCCTTGTTTTTGTTTTTATCAGGATGATATTGAAGAGAAAGCCTACAAAAAGCATAAAGAGAGAACATTTAAATTGCTAAAATTATTAAAATAAAAAAAAGTACTCTGAAATTATCATTCTCCATCTGTAGAAGCAATTTCTGACTTTTCTCGTTGTTTTAGAAACAAAACAAACTCACCACTCATTAACAGCCCCCTAAAGATTATACATACCATCTAAGATATTTTAGAATGAAGCGTGTGTGATCGAATACAATGTTAGTATGCAGAAAAAGTGTATCATTTTTGTGAAATACAAAATAGTATGAAGTGGTCACTAATACATAGCTAAAGAACAAGATCAGTAGTGTTATCGAAATCAAGAAAAGACCATACTTGTGAAAAGCTTTTTGTATTTGCCGCTGACTTGCATCCTTTTCAACTCCTAGTACCTGGTAATTTTAAGTTAAGAAGCACGTTGAAAACAGTCAGCATATATGCGAACTTAATCGATGTATCCAAGCCTAAATTTTTAAAAATGATGTAAAAAGATATGTTGGTTATTAAATGAAACTTTCTTTTCCACTCTCTAGTAGGTTACAATTTTCACATCCTCAACAAGTTTGAAGAAAAAAAACGTTGTCAAGCAGAATAGCCCAAATCTGTTGGTAAGAAATTAAAGATTCCCACATGTATCTTCGTATCCTAGAATTAAGAAAAGATAGAAACACTTGCTTTCTATAGATCACTAACTTTAAGAACTAACACTAGAAACCAATGAATATCCTACTTCACTTCACATATTGTGATATTGTATATCTTAACATTCCTCAACCACAAGAATCATCCACTAGAATCCCAATTTCACTCATGTAAACACCACAGGATTAGGAAACTTTCACTTCTGCACCTAAATCAAGTGTCTATTATCTCAAACGCAATCCAAGATTTTCAAGTTTCATCTAGCATTGATCAGTAGCTAAACCCAATTACCATCCCGGAAAACCCTAGATTCCATTTTCAGTTTATAAGTTCGCGAATTGCAACCCAAATTGGCATCTCATCATAAAACATAAACCAGAAAGGTAAAAACTACACTTCCAATCAAGTTTCAGTTTCAAGACCATACTCAGAAGTAACACAAATAACGCTTTCATGTTACCAAAAAAACACGATTATACCGCTTTGTATACATACAACACAAAACATTTACCAAATGTAATACATCTTAAGGGGAATTGGGGAAAACCCTTAACTTGGATTAAACATGGAGTAATTTACCTTATAAGGGTCGAGAGCTTTTGATTCTACAGAGACGTAAAGCAACAACGAACATACAACGAATATCGACCATCTGATACGATTGTTCCCCATTGTTTTTTCGCAAGATAATCGAATCCAAATCAGCAGAAGTGTCTCCAAAAGCACAAGAGAATCAAGGCCCAAATTGAAATTATTACGCACAAGAGAATCAAGGTCGCAGAAATTTCCCTCAACTTTTGTGGTTGAAGTTATTATTAAGGACTGTGTTTGTTTGGGTGACGAATAATATATATAGCTTCGTGATTAAGGAGATGACTCGAGAGGGTTCCAAGCCGTTAAAGAAGAGGGAAACGTGGCATTTGTAGGTTGTTCCACGATTGCTGACCAATAGAAATTCAGTATTTGATGTCAATCACCTCATTTTTATTTTATTTTTGTTTTATTTATTGTTAGTCCCTTTTAAATTGTAAAATATCTTATATGCGTAAAGCATGCTTTAGGATCATTGTATTTCATGTATCAAAAACTTGTACTTTGGGTATATAAGATATTTTACAAGTTAGGAGAGACATATATGATATTTTCCAAAAGTCTCTTCCGTCACGTAAATTTTTTATAGAATATTAACCAAGTTTTAAGACGATTTATCAATGTTATTTATACTTTGACTTTACTCGGTGATAATAATTAAATTTTAAAAGCGTTTCAATATTATTAAATTTATTTTTTTCTTACCTTCTTTTATTTATAATTTAAATTAGTTTAGAAAATGTTAATAATTAACTTTTAACATATTCATTATCTAAAAATATGTTATCCCTATTTAAATTGAGTTCCTATATTACTCATTTGGAATTTGGAATTGGAATTGGGATGTTAAAAGAAACCCAAAAATTCAAACTGTTATGTATGATTTGAAACCAAAAAGTCAAACTGTTATGTATGATTTGAAACCAAAAATAATCAAACTTTAATGTATGTGATTAATAATATATAATGACCATTTATATGTTAATATATATTTTGTTAACCTAACAAACATAAAAATTGAATCTTTCTTGACATGAACTTAAAATCGGAATAACTTTGTGTTTTAGTTGACTTCATGACCATAAGGTTGATAAAATTACATAGTTACAGGGTTAGATATTCGGACCAAGAGTCTAACTAACATAGGAATCGGTATATGGTAATTAGTTGTCAATTGCACGATTTAGTTGAGTTAATTAACTAATAAAAGAGGTCAAATCGAATCTAAGAAGGGAAAGCCTTCTCATTGATAGTTTAATCAATAAAAATCCTTGCTTTTGATTTTCTTTGGCTTGTTTTATGTTTTTGCTAGCGTTGGTAGGTGATCTAAGTGATAAAGTTTAAGTCTTAAGTGATAATTTCCAAAAATCCCCTTTTATTGCTTTAATTGTTTTTAGTAGTTTAAATAATTTAAATAATTCACTATATTATAATACGATTAGGTTCTCTTGTCTATTCATGCTATTTTTAGTAAATAATAATCGGTTTTTATAAATTTAAAACTTGTACGTAAAACGCACATCATGAACTCACATGGGTCCTTAGCAATTTCCAACATCTCCAAAATGCTATCTTCCGTATCCTAAACATGTATATACGACACTATATTGTTATGGTATCAAAAATATAGAATTTACTGAAATAGCTTATTACGCGTCACATCCATCTAATTGAATCAGTAAGTCGTATTGTCTTCTTTAAATCGAATGCGTCGCGTATCATGATCTCATGGAAAACTCCTCTATTTTTCATCATGCTAAGTTTACTCAATCCCAAACCTTTCTAAAACAGTTCTAATCAACCAAAAAAACTTTGTTGGTCATTTTAACAGCCTTTCACATCATAAACATCGTTAAAAACAATTGTTTTCCAAATCAAAACTTGAGGTTATCCACTTGACCTATTAATGGGTTTTCTCAAAATGTTCTTCTTTTCACTTATAGTTTTCACCAAAATACTCTCAATGAAATTATGAACTCATTTATAGTCCATTATGAATGTTTACAACACTTCAACATATCATCTTCAACTTTGACCAGAGGATAACTAACTCGTCTACGAAGGGTTTTACTTCAAACTTGTCCCAAAGTGTTCCAAATGGGATGATAAACACACTAGAAACCAACTTGAAGCAAAATACAAGGTTATACTAAAACCCATCAAAATGAACTTACAGGAAACAACGGTAAAAGAGAGTGGCCAGATCGGCTTAGTGGTTGCCACATCGACATGTATGCTGCGTCAACATATAAGTAGCTACATTGTCTCAGTGGTTGCCACATCGGCTAATGGGAATCATACATTCACATAACAACATAACATATGTACATATCATTATAAGTTAATTATCATGTAGGTTAAATACAAACTTACACCTGATTCGTAATAACCTTTACGAATCAATTCCTCAATAGTTACTCTCCTTTTAGGGTTGGATTACTGCTCGGTTTATGGGTACTCACAAGTGTAACCTTTGAGTGTCTCGTGATATTGGATGTGATATCGTATTGTTGCCTGTGCATACAAATCCTAATAGAAAACATGGAACTAGGCGAGGTTCAGATAAGTTGTTGTTGGGTTTTAACTGTCAAAACCACCGTATGAACTCAAAATTGGTTCATGTGGGTTTCAAACCAAACTCGACCTTTATGTAAAAATTGAAACCTTTATCGAGATAAAATAGCGGAAACAACTTTAAAACTGAAAAAGGCTGTCACTTTAAAACCCTAATTAATGATCTAATGCTAATCTCAAAGATCTAAATTAGAGTAACTCATGTGTCGGTAGTACACAACATAAGGTATAGTAAAACACAACAATGAATTACTGGCACAACCTATAATTAGGTCAAAGCTAATCAGTGTACTAAACACATACACGCTTGTATGCAAAACCACTTTAACATTTACAAACACACTTCATTCTTTTGTCGCACATTTTGGCGCTAGGTGAGTTTGTCTCACAAAGTGTGCGCAAAACTCCTTTTTGGCACACAGGTGAGCACAAAGCACACCTTTTGTCACACGCCACCCTTTGGAACAAGCATTGGCGCTCCTCAAATCCTGTGCCAAACAAGTTTGGCATTCCACTCAAGTCTAGTACGTAGATTTGGCGCATGACTCATCCCTTTCGACTTCCAAGTTTGGAAAACCCAACAAAACCCACAAATTTCCAACTTATTCACTTTGTTTGGTTACAAAATATCCACATTTCTTCTCACTCTCATGTTTTCACCCAGGAAGAAGAACCCAAGAACTTTTGAATAATCAATAAAAATACCCCAATAACTAGATAAAAATATGTGAAATCTTACCTATAAATGATGTAAAACAAAATCTTCTTCCAAATCCTAGCAATACTCACCAAGATTCAACCCCAAAATCCTTCTTCTTGCAACAACACACACTTCACAGACATAAAGTAAACGATGGCCGATGAAGTAATTTAAAAATTATGTGTGTATATTTTTTTAGTAATAACAAAAATCTCCATAAATTAATTTGATTATCGTTATATTATATATATATATATGTATATATAGGAGGGTTAATGTGAGAATGAGAGAATAAATCCTAGTCATCAATTAGATATTGATCTATTAAATCTCACGGTCGCAATTTACCCGTCGCAATTCATGGTTGGATTATGAATAAAATGAATGGTCAAATGTATGTAGACCATCCGATCAAATCAAATGAAGGGTCATGATTAAGTCTCTCATTCTTACCTAAATATTTATTCTCATGAACCTTATATATATATGTGTGTGTGTGTGTGTATTCAAATGAGAATTGTTTTCTGTTCGAGAATTACGAAAACCAATCTTAGTCCTTGATCAAAATAAATCAGTGGCTATTAATGGTAATGAATCATTAATGAGTCATTAATTCCCTTATTAATGGATCATTAATGAGGGGTATTTTTGAAAAATCAAATCTCACTCATTAATGTCCGAACGTAATTCAGGGTTGAGTAAATATATGACTAAAATAATCCTATTAATGAGTCATTAATAATGTTACAAACAGTTCTTGCTTGAGCTTTTCCACACACATATATAGAGTAAGGTGAACTATTCCCAACCACTAATTAAAAAGGGTAAAAATGGAATTTCATTTTTTTCACAATTCACGTCTCCCCACTATTTTACCAACCAACATAATATAAACCACCATTCACCCACAGTGACTTGAATATGCAAACAAAAAAATGGACCATGAGAATCGAACACGCAGATCAGTCAAAATGTTAAAAATACATCTTTCTTATTTATAAAATACAACAATCTGAAATACATTTCTCAAAACACATAATACCAGATTCAAAACGATAATGCAGATAATATGAAAATGCGCCTAATCAGGGGCGGAGCTAGGATTTCTAAATAGGGGGGCTCGTATACTAATAATATCCATAATATACGAATAACGTAAAAAGTTTGATTATTTTGTAAGATAAATAAATAATAAAAGTTCGTTTAAAGACAAGAAATTAGGTTTAAAAATAATACTTAAAATCAATCGTTTTGTCATTAATTAACATGTTTGTAACAAATATTAAATAAAACAATATTTCGGATCATAAAAATTAAAATAATAACGATTTAATTCGATGACGTTAATTCATGATTTGTGATTCAATAATTCAATAACAAAAATAATTGTTCATTACAAACTCTTGACTCACGATTCCAATAACAGAAGGTTCTTTATTATATTAAATTTTATAATTCAATACTATAAACTAGATAGTAAAATAGGTTATTCCCATTTTTTCTAGTTTCCAAATTCTTTGATGGTTTGGTTTTGATATAATCAAAAACAACATTTACATTTAAATTAATACGATGCAAAGGTAGAATTGCAAAACAGAGAATAAAATATCAATCGATGAATTGGAAGCGAAGTAAAATTTCATGAAAAATAACTCGAGAAAAAGTGAATAAAATAAGAAACCTTCAAACCCTTAAAGGCAGAATGTTGCTTCAACATTCATTGTTTATTTTGGTGTTGTATTGGGTTTTTAATTTTATTTGGGGATGAACTTAGTAAAAAGTTGCTCGACTTGTCTTATAATATACAAGGACTTTAGACTAATTAGGGGGGGCCAAGCACCCTTCAACCCCCCTCTGTCTCCGCCTCTGATAAGAAACAAATCGAGCCCGTGTTCTACTGATGGATATTTTGGACACACCCAATCTCTGTTCAATCATCATTTTATTTCCATTTCGATCAATGGATTGCTGCTATAAAAGGATTGCTCAATGGAGGTCTTGACATGAATTAGCTATTTATGGTGTGCATATATGTTGTAGTAACAAAAAATCGTTTTTAATTTAATTTCTGTTTTTAAGATGTTTGTAAAGAACACTAAATTTGATTAAGGGTTAAGTGATTTTGTTAATGTTTAAGATCAATGGTTGAGATTACGATTGCATATTCGATTTACGTAATTTGTGTATTCTGACGGAAACTACATATTCGATTTACGTAATATATATAGGGAGAAGTTCTTTTCAGATCTATTTTTATTGTGAGTATCACTTGTAACTATAATTAACGCTTATTAATAGGGGTATTTTAGTATTTTATATATTTTTCTAACAGTGATTACATCCGGGTGAACCGTCATTAAAAAGTGAGCCTTGAATCTCCCAAAATTCGCTTCATTAATGCGTTATTAATGAGCCATCAATAAATTATTAATGACTCATTAATAAGCCGTCATATTTATTAACCATTGATTTATTTCAATCAAGGGCCAATGTAACACCCCGATTTCGAGAACTAAATTTTTCTTTTTAAAATACTAATTTATAATATTTCACTTAAATACGCAGCGGAATATAAAAACAGTGGCTATTTATATACATTCAAAAATTGCCACATATATTGTTTGGTGTTACTGTTACTGAACCGGTCAACCATTATCTGTTTATAGGCATACATATATCATGTCAGAGTTTAACAAAAGGTAGTGTTCCTCCTAACAAAAGTC
>JAUEJL010086928.1:0-14655 GCA_032274825.1 Drosophyllum lusitanicum
TGTATCGATTGATGATGTTTGCTTTCGTGTTTAGCTTCCTCTCACTTAGCTTTGTGCTAATTCCCCACAATTGATTGCTTTTGCAGGTTTGAGAGTTATTGGTGCATGTGAAAGGAAAAGTTGACCCCGCTCTGATATGAATTTTAGATGAAACGAGCCATGTATATTTTGTAACCCAATGAAGGAACAATGGTTGTTTTTGTAACGGATGTTTGAATGTTTGTATTTGTAAACAGATGTTACTTCCAAGTTTTATGTAAATCTTTGTTTGACGCTTCCGCAACATATTAAAAAAAAAAGGCTTAGGATTTTCCGGTGTTACAACAAAGGTTCACCGGAAATGACACGTGTTCAAGGGTGTTTATCGGCGGCCAGGGGTGGTGGGGAAATCATAGTGGTGTAATCGCAAACCTAGGATGGTTGTAACGATTTGCGATGACTTCATAGGGGTGTTCATCGGCGGCGAATTCACAAGTGAGAGCGGTGGCGGTCTTCAGGTTACGATCTGCATCTGGTTTCTTCAAATGAGGTCGAATTTCAGGGTAGAGTGATTGAGTTGGTGATGGTGAAGAACTGAAGATGAAGTTGGTGGTGGTGATTTTGAAGACGTGTGATTGTATGGAACCAGAGGGAGAGAGAGAGGGAGAGGAGAGATAAGGTAGAGAGATAAATAGATGGAGACTTAATGATCTTTTTCTTTTTTTAAAATAAATTTAATACTTAAAGCTAATTAAAAAAATATAGAAACATAAGATTAATTGAGATAAAGACATTTCAGTTATTTTAAATTGAAGAAGGATCAAAAGCGTAAAAAAAAATCAGATTAGAAGAGACCAAATCCGTAAAAAAAAGGCCCAAAAACTAATTCCATAATTTATATAAAAACAAAAATGTAATCAACTCACAAAAGAAAAACCCTCTAATTCCGATTGTAACCTAACCACCGGAACGTTGACGCGTCCACAACTTCTCTCAAATTCTCTTTTACTAAAATCACGCGCCGCCCAGTGAGGGTGGGACTTTCATCTCTCCCTTCCCACCCGCTGCGCCCAGAAAGTAGAGGCCAAATTGCACAAGAAGGCGATCACTTGTCATCCTTCAGCTTTGGTGTTCCTTATCGAGACTCCGGTGAGGGAACCAAGAAGACACCCGTACCTGCGTTTTTGACGACACACGGCGTTGGATCTCGTGGCTTAATCACTTTTCTGTTAAAAAAAAAGAAGCCTTTTTAATCGTTCGTTTCTGCAAGCTTTAGGTTTTCAGTTGTTGTTCACATGATTTGAGGTGAGATTTTCTGCTCTACACATTCCTTTAATCTCAAATTTGATTGAATAGTTGTGATATGTATTATGTTGTATCAGTTTGAAATTGAAGTTCAGGATGCGCTTTAATAGCTGCATGGATTAAATTGTTAAAAAAATGTCTGTTAGGGATCTTGTGGGTGTCTTCTGAGTTAGTGTATCCGATGCTTATTGGTAGGGTTTTTATTAAATTACATATTTCATTACTCAACTCTGCTCATAACTGCTCTAGAAACGAGTAGTTTTTTTCCTCGTAGTTTGTATGATCTTGTCGTTAATTCATATCTTGGCCTTGGATTAAACTAGAAAGAAAATGAGATTCGAACCTTGAATGCGAGAAATTAAGTTTAAGTATTGTGAGTTGAGTGTTTTGATGTAAGCAATTCAAGTTTTGGTTGAGTTGAAGCACTTAGTAGGATGAAGATGATGAAACCGAGGGGCCTTGTTTGAGAAATAAAATCAAGAGTTTTCCCTGGAGAAACATTGTCGCCAACATAAGGTTTCTGTAGCAGATCGTGATTTGCACAAACTATGGCGTGGTTAAGTTACGATTTACGAATGCTTGAGGTTCTTCATTTGTGAATCTATAGAGGAGGAACTATACAGGAGATGATTGCTTTTATTTAAAAATATCATAAGATAACATGTAAAGTTGTAAATCTCCAACCAAACGATAGATATGGATATAAGATTAGCCCTCGGAAGCTTAACCACGTATTTGTGGATCGTCAGGATCGAGTACATTGCTGTTAGCCAGATTTCTCAAGGAATCAATTGTGCAACCGTACTTATCTGTGCCTCACTCCTATTGGAATATTGGTATGAACAACAGTTACAGTACTATGTTTTTGCTTTCAAGTCTTAAACTTCTTATTCTAAGAATCATACAGGGATGATTCTTGGAGAGATGACTTTGGAGAAAACTTTTATGATTTATTACATACATTAAATGTAAGGGGATATGAGGGTGTTTATACTTCATTGATCTATCACAAAAATTTTATGGGATTGAGCCGCTGAAACTCATCACTTATGTCTTTAACAGATGGTCAAATATATCATATAAGTAATCAAAATTACCAATTTATGGTTCCACAAACAGATACTGTTTTTACTGAACCACTGACCTGAACCTGAAGTTACTGACATTTATGACCTGATTCCTACTTGTCTTTAATGTAGAATCATTGGGTTTATCTTGACCTTTTCTTCTTCAAGTAACATGGTTGTGTTCAATTTGAAACAAATACGCTTATTAACCATGTATTGACTAAGGACATGGTTGGCCTAAAAGCATGGATGCAAAGTTTACTGGTTGGAGGTAGATAAGATGGATGAAAAGATGAACAAATAGCGGATATTGCTCAACGACACATAATATCAGTAAATGTTAGAAAAGAAACCATAGCTACCTTTCTGATTGACTACCACCAAACCTAGTACTTACTTACTTACCCCTTGTGTTTATTGTTGATCTTTCTTTGTTCACCATAAATCTGACACCATTTTCAGGAAGTTATGAACTGGCACTCCACATATAGCTTTGAAGCATAAAGACATCCACAAAGTGGAAGCATTTGTTGAATAAGATGATAAGTTTAAGTTGATCAACAACCTTTTATATGCATTTAATATGGACTTGACCATTTATGTCGAGAAAATGTTGCTTTTTTAGGAGGCAAATGCACGAGATGTTTTTTAAATTCATGTTTGAAAACTAGAATTGTATTTGTTTTATGTTTAAAGAGCTAAAGATTTCTTTATGTTATGTCGTGTTAGGTGCAAGGTTTTTTAGCAACCATGGAGGCACAACCTGCTTTATCCTTTCAAAGTCCAGGTTCAAGACAATTTAGTAACCATGGAGCACCTGGTGCTCGATCTTCTCCTCTGGAAGAGAAGTATCACAAGTTTATCGACCCTCAGCTGAATTTCACTGGCGAGGGGGCTGTTGGACACATTTTTTCTTCATCTTCAGGAATGTCTTCAGATCTTCACTTTTCATCAGTTACTTGTCACGAAAAGTTTTCAGAAAGGGCGCCTTTCATATCTCAATCCTCAGAAGTTGTTCAATCTACAGCATCAAGCCAGTATATGAAAGAAACAAACAATAGTTCATGGTGTACAGATTCACTCCCCAATTTTCTTGATTTTCCCCAAAATACACCCATTCAGTCTAGTACTTTAGAACACACTATCATGCCATCTGAGGATCTTGGTAAACAAAATGACTGGCAAGATTGGGCTGATCAGCTCATTACTCACGATGATGCTATGACCCCTGACTGGAATGAGATTCTAATTGATACAAATATTGGTGATCCAGCGCCAAAGGTATGTTGAACTTTTGTTCTTTGTATCTCTTTTGTTATGATGTTGATCAAAAGAGCAATTAAACTTATGTCCGCAGATGACAGAGTTAAGTAGATTATGAGATTTTTTATAAACTAAAAGAACATGTAAGATGTATATGATATCGTTTTCAATTGAGTCAGATACGGATTGTGCAATTCTACACCGTTCCTAAAGAAATAAGGTAATCAAGTTTGCAGATTGGATTATATAAAATCTGGAGGTTTTCATCTGAAATAAAATTGACCAATGTTGTTTTTTTTTAAATGCAATTAACCCTTATAGGTGCTATTCTTGTTATGAGTGCATCGTAAGGATCCCAAAATCTATAATATTTTGGTTGTTGGTTGCTTGCTCATTTATCATCATGGCTATAAGGCTGTTTATTTTATTTTATTAGATGACATATCATGTGGGAGGATCATCTACAAACTCGGTGCAAGTACAACAGCTAATCCACCAATCATCTGGAGAAGCTTGCAATCCAATGACCCCAACACCTTGTGGGACCGGTTCCCAATCCAAACCACGAATGCGCTGGACCCCAGAACTTCATGAAGCTTTTGTGGAAGCAGTCAACAAGCTGGGTGGAAGTGAAAGTAGTCCTTTTCTCCTACATGTGTTTCTTTACATTATCTGACCATTTTATTTATATTCTTTGAATTCTTTAAAACTAGAACTAGAGGTGGGAAAATGGGCCGGCCAGGACAGGGTTTAAAAATGGTAATATTGTGGTATGGGTCAAAACGGGCTGGGTTGACATCGAAAGTCCAATTTTTTAAAAATTCTTTATGAACAGTTAACGTGTCAAATATTTCAATAATAATAATCTAATATGTTAAATAAAATCATTTAAGAAGTTTTATGGTTAAAATACACACTTTGGGCAACTTTTGACCCGTTTGACCTGTTCCTTTTTAGTTTGTCTTTATAATTACCCGTTTGGTCTGTTAGAGATAAAACATAACCCTAATGGAACCATTCTGTATAAATGTGTCAGATTTACACTAATTTTATTTGTGGCATTATTATATTTGTATCTGCAGGAGCTACCCCCAAGGGAGTACTGAAGCAAATGAAAGTTGAAGGCTTAACCATCTATCATGTAAAGAGTCACCTACAGGTGCAGTTATGGTACTTCTCAATTGATGCAAGTTACAACTGTTAAGCAAAAGTGTTTCTTCATTTAGTGCAGAATTAATTTGTTTTGCAGAAATATCGGACAGCTAGACATATACCTGAGCCGTCATCAGAAGGTAAACATAATCCTGCCTCAAATTCTCTTGTTACTAGTCAGATTGGGCATAAGTAATTTCTGTAAACTGTTTCATGACTTGAAAACGTGAATATATACAGAAGCAACCTGCTCTAGTTCCTCATACAGGTTTCAATAGATGATTTAGATATGAAACAGCTACAATGCATTTTTGTTAGGGAGGAAATGGATTTAACTGATAATCTAGTTAAGATTTGTGTATCTGTGACTCTTTGTAGTGCGGTCACCAGGTTTTGATGCTTCCCCTTCTATGTAAGAAAAGCAAAGTCCTAAATTGTTCTAGCCAAGTCCAAATGAGACCATCATGAGACACATTACTTTTACCTTATTGAATATATGTTAACATATATATATAAAACATTTGAGAACCATTTATTTTGCGAGTACCTCGAGAACCAATCTTGGCCCTTGATTAAAATAAATCAACGGCCAATAAAAATGATGACTCATTAATGAGGGGTATTTTGGGAAAATCAAGCCTCGTTCTTTAATATATAAAAGACCAAAATACCCCCTATTAATGAGCATTAATGGTGGTTATAAATGATACTCTCGGTACTCACAATAAGAACGGTTCTCAAATGAACTTCTCCCTATATATATATGTATATCTATGCATTACATATACACTTTGTGCGGTTTGACTTGTTTGACTCGTTTGAGTTGTTAGAACCATAACCCAAATCAACCATTTAAAAAAAAGAGAGTCAAACTGCCACCTCTCCTTATTTTCTTACCGGTCTTACCCCTTGGTTGAAAAGCTAGTGATGAAGCTTATTATGATTGAACATTTCTAAGTTAGCATCTATAGAATAAGTTACTTGTGTCTACTTCGTCTGTTTGCCAACCAAAGTGCAAATCCATCGACATTCAGCTTCCCAATTCAGCTTAAAAACAGATTGTATTACACTTATCACCAATGGAATCTCTTTGCATTTCATTGCACCTATCTTGACTATATTTGAAGCTAAAACTTCGATTACATTAATCTGTTTACCTAATTTAATTGATCAATCCTCACAGGAGCTTCAGAGAAAAAAACTACTTCTGTTGAAGATTTCTCATCTTTGGGTTTAAAAACGTAAGTCATGTTGATTTAATTACCTCTTCGCTTGATTCAACTTTTGCACGTATTATGCTAGCATATATCTCATGCCACTCATAAGGACCATAAGGTATTAGTAAACTTTGCTTCATCCAAGGCCCAAGGGATTTATTGCCGGAATTGCCTTGCTAATGTGGTTTTTTTGGTTTTTCCTTTCAAATATGAGCAATATGAGATCTTTCTTTCTTAATATGTAAGACAGCAACTTCCTTATTTCTCTTCGAGTTATTTTGTTGATTCTTACCAAGAAATCCGTTATTTTTGAAATAAAAAATGTTGATTCTAACCAAGAAATTCGTTTGGAAATTTCAACCATTAGCTTATGAATTGTAAATTTGGGTTGTGCTTTATTTTAAGCAGGTCAAATTAAAAAATTATTGAGTAGGGAATGGGTGAAATGGATCAAAATGCTGAACTGGATGAAAGTCCCAATTTCCTTTTTATTGCATACGACCTCAGAATTCTCTTGTTTAAAATTTTAGATTATTAATGCGGTAATACCGATTTTGTGGGTTCAAATCCCTTTGGGGACAAAAGTGTAGAGTAGTTTGTGTGTGTGGGGGGTGTCTTTGCCTTTCATTCTTTCAAAAAGAAAAAAGAAAATGTTGAGTTTGTACTTGTAGCTAATGCATTAATTTTTATATAAAAATTCATAAATGGACCAAAAAGTGTTTATGAGTCAACCCAGCTAGTCCGTTTCAATCTGTTCTAAAAATAGACCCGTCCCTGTATTGACCCAATCCCGACTTGCCAATCTTGCAACCGCTACCTAGCACTTTATTCAATTATGGGCCGTTGTCATCTTCGTTCTTCATGTACTATATCTGCGGTGATGATTTTTCGGTCCTTGATAATTATTTTTGCATTTAACAGGGGGTTGGAGATCACTGAAGCATTACGATTACAGATGGAGGTTCAGAAGAGACTACATGAACAACTTGAGGTATGACTGACTCTATACTGCATGCTTGTATTTGAATATCCAAGACATTGAGTTGTGTAACATATTAAATTGGTTTCGGGTTCACCCACCGATACTTTTTTTTTGTCATTTCGTAAATCCTATATCAAATAGAATACAAACTCTATTGTTGAAAAAATGATCAAGTTTTCTTAAATAGAGCAATATGGGATTTTATAAACGCTCAAGTATACCTTGAGTTACCGTTAAACGTCTGATCTGTCTAACCTGTTTCTTATGTAGCTAAACTTTTTTGGTTTTATCCGTCATCAATAAAATGCATACCAAAATTGACCTTTTCTACATGGGTTAAGGTTTCACACTCTTCACTCTAGAATCGTTGAATACTATTAATATTCCTATTAGGAGAATGATAACCGCAGCCCTAAGGGCTGTGGATAAGAATAAAAAAGGTAATTTTAGTTTCTAAAAATGGCAATCATAACTCATAATTTTATAATTAACTTTTCATAATTTTCATACTTACCTTTTAATTAGGTTTCATTGTTTCAACTTTCCATACTTGAAACAAGGTTTCCATTTTTAAAAACTAGAAGTAACCTTTCCAGATATTAATGACTATACTTTCAAAATCTTTTTTTCAGATCCAAAGAAATCTACAATTGAGAATTGAAGAACAAGGCAGATATCTTCAGATGATGTTTGAGAAGCAATGCAAGTCAGGAGTTGACACATTGAAGGCTCCACCATCTACTCTGGACTTAACCAACGAAACGCCAAATTCTCCTGCAAAAATCGAATCACCATCCTTGCAGGCTGACCCCAATGAACCAGGAGTTGACCCAGTAGTTGGACCACCTGAAGAAGGTCCCAGCAAGTCAGGACCCTCTGACTCTCAACCCGCTAAGCGTGCAAAAGTGCACTAGTGAAAACCTATAAAATCTGCAAGATTTACGGATTACCTCAAATCTGGCATGCAAGGTTTTAAGTTTTTATCATGACAAGATATCAGAGTCTTGAAGATTTTGAAAGTATAACTATTTCTTTCTATCTATATCTATTTTCTTTAATAAGAACCCTAAATATTGCAGTTGGAAATCACCCTAGAAACAGAGTTAGTTATTAGAGTATTATTAGGGTTTTCATGGTCTTATGTTATTTGCCAATGCTGCACCTACACTTGGTCCAGAGTGCATTGCTTGGTTGTACTGTACAAATGTTTGACTGTCATGTACTTATATCAACTCATGGAATCATGAACAAGAGTTTCCAGATGTGTTGACATTTAAGGGCTCCTTTTAGCAAATCAGATCAAATGTATCAGAAAATCTAGGAGGTTGCCATCTTCCTGTAGGCGGTAGGCATAAGGAACAAGTAATCAACAAAACTGCTGTTGGAAGACCAATGTTTCAGGTATTTATATTCAAAAAGCTATGAAAACCGTTAAACGCGTTAAAGTGGTGTTTGTTTTTGAACATGTTAAATGCTTTCTCACCTTTTCCAAATCTTCGATGGGAGATAAAAGTGATTTCTAAAACCGTTTGTTATTTTTTTAATCTTCTGCAACTAGTGACCAGCACAAAAATCGATCTAGGCTAGGGCTCCTATCTAGGATTCCGATGACGATACTGTCCTAGGGTTTTGACCATTGCAACCTGGTGAAATCGAGCAGAAAGGCAATGGTGAAATGGAAGGATTGTGAAATCGAATAGAAAAGTGATAGTGAGATGGAAGATGGTCAAATTTAGCAGATCCCTAAACTTGTTGGGTCGTCGGAACTTGGAAGAAGCCACGATGACGAAATCGACAATGGTGAAGTCCTATAAAGGGTGTTTGTTTTTTTCGAGTTAAGATCCGAAAACCTTTTAAAGTTCTAAATGATAAGAGATACATTTATGTCTGAAACCTCTTAAAGTTAATGGCCAACTTTAAGAAACAATTGGAAACAAACCTCAGTCTTTACGTTTTAAACTATCGGCGTCTATTGAAATTCTTAATGCCAAAGTCCTGGCTGCCTCAAACTTCTTGTTGACCATCGCCGACTCAAACTCCCCTATACTATCGCCTGCCATTCTCACACCCCCAAACTATCGCCAACTTACTTACACTCTTTGTTGTCATCATACTCACACTCTCCCACTTTCATCATCATAGTCACAGTTGTCGCTGATGCCTCACACTACAGTGATTATTTTAAGCATTCTTGTCATGATCGTTTTCTAATTTTGTTTGCTTTAAAAGTTAGCCGATGTTGATTTCATCCGAACTTTATAAATTTATCATATTTACAAACATTCAGTTATTTATAAAAACAAATAGTTAGATATGAATAAGATCCAAACACTAGAATCACCTATTATTGCAGACATGATATTTGGATTAACACAACTTTCTAGAAAACAAAACACCTTCCTCTCTCACAAAAAATAAACACCTTTTTCACCTGTGTGTGGTCGATCTCTTGCAGAAATAAGTGGCTAGAATTGCTTATTTACAAAAAATAAGCACCATGTAAGTTTGATAAATTTCCAAATGGGTGTACTAGTAGAAACAAGGGTACAAACCATTCAACGGATTCCTAGCAAACCAAACCAATATGGCTTGATTTACTCGGTCTTACAGGTACAAAAATTGTCAAAACAAGTTATTTTTACCGTTTGTATTGTAAAACATGTTGAAACAAGCATTACATATTAACAAAATATATTATAAGTAATAGTTATAAGTTTATGCATGTAGTAACATCAAATATCATATGTCATCGGAAGAATAAGGTTGGAAATCCATGTCTTTCATTTCCACTACTGAACTTTGGGGAGGTGATATGTGCTAAGAGGTGATGTTATGATCACAAGATAAACGGAGTGGTCACGCTCCATTTCTATCACATCATCACGTTAGTGTTTTACTATTACCATTCGATCTCGTAGTGATCACTCGCCATTACATCAAATTTTAGTTAGGTCCCAAGGCATATATGCATGGCAAAGAACACGAGCCTTCGTTTTATTACAAGAAATCAAATTACGAGAAACAAGATAACGAAACATGTCTTCACTAGGGTGTCCAAGAAGGCGATGCCACACAGATGAACTAAGAGTCAACAAGGCAGAAGGCTTGGTCACAGACTCACAGGGTAAAGATCACCCAAGCCATCACATCCGAGGAGGCTATGACAAGTCAAAAAAAAAATCATTCACAGAAAATCCAAACTCGTCAAATTCAATAATGCATTTATTGTTATGTGTAAACTGACAAACATATATTAGTTTTGTATAATATTAGGAGTGACCATGGTGCAACGTGGCCATGTAGGTATAAAGTTATGTCCGATGTTGATGAATAAGGGCATTTATTATAAACATAATTAAGGTTACTCGTACTAGAGAAAACATGAGGTGATGCTCCCGTGTCCATGTTCCATTTTGTTTCTTTAGATCTTGGACCGTCATTGTTGTTAACGCATAAGGGAGAGTAGTAGTTTGAGATGCAACAGGTTGCGGGGGTGGATGGTGGACCTACGATTGCTTCATTGGGTTGTCTAAACGTATGAGCGCTGAGTGTGATGCAAGAAGTTGTCTTGAGTTGATGAACTAGTCCAATTAATGACATTGGTAGGTCAAGTAATTGATATGTCTTGGCTGCCATGTGATGCCCTTATCCACAAAATAGATGGGATTCCTCGGTCCCACTTCAAGTTTGTAAGAGCCCTCATGGTGATAATTGTTATAACTATCATCACTAACTGTCACGCCAACATCACTAACTATCGTAGTCATAACTGTTATCACTACCATCATTGGACCACATACAAATATTTATCTAAAATCATAATGGTTGAATAAAAGAAAAAAAAAGAAAAAGTATAACAAGGGTGTCGCTCATTACCTTAACCACAGACTCATCTTGGACGAGCTCTTCATGAGCACTTTACAATGGAGAAGACGAGGAGATCTCCTCGTAATGCCTCGTGATATGCTAGAATGAGCACTCATTGCGTGTGCTCTAAAGTTTACAGGTGTGAATTACCTTGGGTTGTCTTTGTCTCACATCAATTGCGATTCTGTCCACCAAATTAGCTATTATTTTACCACCACGTCTTTGAGAATTGTGACTAATATTACTCTGAAGTCTTGAAGATCCGGTTATAATGGACGAGTCTACATCTTTTAGCAAATTGACACTTACCTTTTTGAAAATTACGTCAAAATGGTGTAGGTGAGTTGTCTCCATTGGTTCGACTTGAACCCGAAGAAGCAATTAGAACATGCTAGTGCCTATCATGTTAGATCGTAGTGCTGGAATAAGAATGTAAAGGAGGACGATAGAGTTTGTATGCGGCTTGTGAGCAACTTATGACATAAAAAATTTCAAGGTTATTATTGATATGTAAGCCAGCAACGATCTTGACTTTAGGATTAGAAAGTAGAACGAAGAGAGAGGCGAAGAAGGAGAAGAGTCATGACACATAGGGAATTTTCTTCTGATGGCTCTGATACCATGAGAGAGAGAGAGAGCTAATTTTCCTTACATTCTCATTGAAAGATAGAGTATATAAATACATGTATGTGGAAGCTATCAACAACCCTAACGGGCTAACAAACAAACAAATAAATGAAAAAAAATACATGTGTAGAGGTGGATGTTTGGATAGAACGTTTATTCCGATCCAATTAAGTGAATTCGATTAGATTTCGGTTTTAAAAAATGGATTTGATCCGTTCAAAGTCCAAACATTTTCAAAGATTTGAACGAAACCATCCAAATTAAAATTCAGTTGGATTGGCCTAAGAGAACTAATTTGAAGGAGCCGCCAACGACGAACCAAACTCTGCTTCCCTTAGACAATGACGAGATCAATGGAGTTGCTACATGGGGAAGTAGATGAAAAAAGGTTAGGAATTGAAACGTCTAAACAGTTGCACCTCTTTTTAAAATAAGAGGTAAAAGGATCTTTATTGTTATAAAAAACAAACACTCGGCTTCTCTTGTTTCAAATTATTTTAATTTTAGTTGGAAACATTTGAATGTAAAATAAGTCTAAACGTTCTCTCCAAACCTCTCCATTTTCTATCCTTTCTTTCTTTAAACGAAACTCGAAAACACCCTTTAAAAACTCGAGATCACCGTGTTAGTTAAACTTTCAAAGTCTTCAATTTAATCAACGATTGAAAAAAAAGAGAACCCTTTGGCACATACGAATCCTTAAGCATCATTAAAGAAAAAGAAAAAAAAATCAAGCCATTGAAGAAGAAAGAACAGAAGAAATTGATTGTGGCAGAAGCTTTAGAAGACTAGCCATCGAAGAACAACAAAGAACCTTCCACCATCATTAAAGGTATGTTTTTTCAAGAAATAAAAATGCAGAATGAAATTTGACTTTGGATGATAATTTTTTTTGGATATATTGTATGCAAATACAATGAATTTCGACTAAACTATCATTATATGTAATAAACTTTAGTTTTAAAAAAATAATATAACAAACTTTCTTATCACTTCCATTATATACAGAACGTACATAACTTGAATTACAGGTCTTGAGTCATTTTAATTTTTTCTATATATTTTTAATTTTTAACTAGTTGTTCTTGATGAGTTCATGTTCTTGGTGTTCTTTAAATCTAGAAATCCAACTCTATGTTGAACAATAATCAAAATGTTATACATGGATCTCAATAAATACGAGCAAGAATCAAAGATGTACCTCGAACAATGAAAACCTTAAATCATGAACTCGTAGATCTAAAGATGAAGAACAGTGGAAACCTTATGATATGATAAAGAACAATGAAAACCCGACCCTTTTGTCCTCTAAACCCTTATGATGAGTTATTACATAGTGTTTTACATTTTTAATTACTTTCATTTATTTTATTTTCTGATAATTATTTTATAGCCTAATAAAATCAAATTCTTAGTCAATCCATGTCGAGGGTAGGAATGACAAAAAACCCCATATCCGATGGGGAATTCGATTTCCGACCCTGATTTGCTTGGGGAAACCCTGAGTTGACCGGGAATGGGGACGGGGATTCCCCGAACTTAGAAATGGGGATGAGGATACCCCCCAGTTTCCAAACCCGTATCCGACCTTAACCCACACACACACACACACACACACACATATATATATATACATATAATTTTTTAAAGTCAAATATCTCATATAAATATGCATTTGTATCCAATGTAACTTTCTTATATTAATATGCACATCAATAAGATTGTTTTTTGTTTGAATATATATGATCGTCTCGTATAATTTATTAAAAAAAAGAGAATGGAAAAAACTAATACGATGAAATGAGTAACATATTTTGTAGAATCATCTATGAAAGTATTATACGCGTCTTTCATAGACATATATGTTAGAGAAATCATCTATTTGATTGATAATGTTATGTGTATTATAAAACAATTTAGTAAATTTATTATGTCTTTTATAAAGAACATTATCTAGCTTACAAAACTATTAAAATACTTGATTGATTACATTTTGATGTGAATCGGTTGGAAGGGTTAAAGTTAGATTTGTAATTCTAGTTGTATGAAATTTTCATGTATATCTATTTAGAAAAATCGATTTTGTAGATGAAGATAAATCCTCAATTCCCCGTGGAGATCCCCAATACCCAACGGGGACGAGGAGGGGATGCAAGTCAATTCCCAGGTGAGGATGGGGATGGGGACCGGGGGTGGGGAACGGGGATGGGGAGAGCGATCCCCGATACTCCCGACCTTGTTGCCATTCCTAGTCGAGGGCATTTCGAGCACCTGCATTCATAACCGTCATCATTAACAATTACGTCAGAATCATTAACTTATAAGTTATAACTAACCACATGTAATCTAATTAGCATCACGGCTATCAATAATCATCACGTGTGCACCAATTCCTTTTTTATCTTTATTTTTCTATAAAAATATATAATATTTATAAAATAAATACGAGATTTTTTTTTCAAATTAACTAAATGAAATAACTAGAATTCCATTAAAGTTAATATACTACAATACTTCTTAAAATTCCATTAAAATAACTAAAGTACAATTAAAACTAGATTAATAATTTTTTAACCTTGATAAATTTTGGTTGTGAATTGTAAGTCGCCAAATGTGCTCGACGAGATCACTCCGAAGATTATGGTGCTTATCCTTATCATGGAGCTCTCTAATGTTCTAGATTTGATAACTAAATCTCTCGTTAACAGAACGACGTGAGTTGGTATTCGATAATCATGTTATGTAAAATTATGGAAGTATACATGATTCTACTCATACTGTTGATGTTGTGTCACCCTTTTTTATTATTGCCCAACAACATTAAAGAACACCGAATGATCGCTCGATATCCTTTCTTGTGCTTACTTGAACTTCTTTTCTTTGCGTCTTGTGGATACAACAAAACTCTTCACAAACATAACTCACTCATGATAAATGTCGTCGGCGAGGTAATACCCTTTTATTATGTAACTCCATTAACCCGAAATGAAGCATCGGAAGCGATGTCATTGATGATATATGTAACACCGTATTTTCAACCCAAAATTTTCATTTTAAAAACACTGCGGAAGCGATCGAAAATACAAAAAATATTTACAACTGAGTACATACATCAGTTTTCAAAGTCAACCATAGTTTAAAATATCAGTATTACAAAAACAACGGCTCATCACAAATTAATTATCAGAGGCCAGGC
>JAUEJL010086939.1:0-14654 GCA_032274825.1 Drosophyllum lusitanicum
GTGCACGTTTTTCGAAAAAGTTATCGGCGATATGGAATCCTTTTATCGGTGACAAGGCTTACTTTTATCGGCGACATGGAGAAGTGTGAGGCGGCGGCTATCGACGGATGTGCTTCTTTCTTCGGTGACACCGCATACTTTCCTCGACAACATTAGTTTTTAACAAAAAAATACACGTGTCATTTTTTGGTTGGTCGGTGACATGAGTGCTTATTTTGATAATCTTATATATATATATGTTTTTTTTTACTTATTTTCGTAATAACATGCTTTTTGTTGCTTATTTTTGTAAATGCCTCAATTATTTTAGACTTCAAATTTTGAATCATAGACATAAATAATTAGCTAGAGTATTTACATCCTAAGTTTCAGCGTGTTATAACTATCACAAAAACTCTTTTACATTTATCTTTATTAATTTACCCTACTTGTTGTTTTATGTTTTTTACAAGATTACATTTATTTGGACTGAAATTAACCTAAGATATGTATTTTTAAACCTTTTTCAAAAAAATAAAATAAAAATACGTGTACGTCAAACTGTTTCGAAACGACATCGAAATGGTGTTTCAAAATGGAAGAAAAAGAATGAAAACGAGTGTTTTAATTATATTTAAGGAAAGGAAAATTAAAAGTGTAATAATTAATTCTGGAACCAAATCACATGAGATCGGAAGAAGTGAAGAACTTGGTTTCCCTTCGCTACTAATCTCAACCCAAAGTCTTCGTCTCCAGTAGGATTTTAGGGTTTTCCTTTTCGATCTGTATTCTGCAGTTGTAGAAATGGTGTCCAAAGGGAGATCATTACCCCGTGGATCTATACGGAAATCTTCATCCTCGACGCTCATATTCTCGATTCTGATTGTCTGTTCATTTTTCGTTTTAATCCTTCTCGCTCTCGGAATTCTTTCGATTCCGAACACTTCAAGCAATTTACCGAAAGCTCATGATCTCAGCTCCATCGTTCACCGTACTACAACAGTTGACAGGTCAGTTCGGGTTTAATTTGATTATATGTTGGAATTTGTTGTTGCGATCTGGTTTTATATCACATTGGATTGAAATTGTTTGGTCTGTTTTTGTGGTGATAGTAGAAGTGAGAGTAAAGAGGACAGAGCAGATCAGTGGGTTGAAGTGATCTCATGGGAGCCTAGAGCCGTTATATATCACAATTTCTTGGTTAGTAATTTTCTATATCTCCGTTCAGTTGTGCTTTGCTGGAAGCTTTTTTTATAGTTGCTAGCTAGTTTTCATAGATTTTATTCAATCGGATAGCTTCTCATGTGTTATCAGTGTTGTATACTTGTATGATCGTGGACAATGTGGAATTACACAAGATGCTTGATTGCGTGAAAAACCAATAACATAGGACAAGAACATTGTATTTACATCGGAAACACTTTGGGAAAAAAATCGAAGGAAGAGGAGAATCCACTTTATGAATTGGAAACAACAATATAGTGAAGAAAAAATTCTCGAAGTATGTAGCAGACCTGTTACTAAACAACAGAACAAAGGGATATTCTGTCTCTTCTAACACTGGATGCAGCTTTAGATAAGACGAAACTGTTATAAGTTGAGCATTATGATCACAAAATGACAACTCTAGATCTAGTTTCTCTTAATTCAATAGGCTAGTATTGACATCTCTAATTGCCCTGCCCACCATTCAGGTGTCTTTAGAACATTTATGTTGTTGGGTGAAGAGATTAATTTTATTAGGATTTTCTCTCTTCTGTTCTACCTTCCACTGTGTCTGAAGCAGAATCAATAGCACAAAATTCTTCTTCATGGATCTTAAGAGAGTACCTACCAACATATGACGAATAAAGGGCCATATTCTTGAACTTTACTTGTGTTTTAGAGACTTTGTTAAATTCGAACTTTCTAACTACAATAATGGAATTATATTAGTGTTTTCCCACAATATCAACTGCAAAACCTCGTTTGTGAAGCATAATTAGGATAATATAGAGTGTATTCTTACCTTTCTCTTCCACATCTTGTTTCATATCTCTGCTGGTTTCTTCACCTTCCGAGACAGAGTTTTCCACAAAATCTACTTTGTACCAGTAACCATCATGCTAACCTGACATAGGATGGAACTATCACTAGCTCAAACTTATCTATATCAAATATTGTTGACAAATTCAAAGCTATCACTACAAAATTTGAAGTAATAACAGTACAGTTCTAACACATATGTACTGTGAGTTATGACTTAATGGCAAACTAAGCAAAATGAATAATTGCACTAAAGATTCAAAGCACAAGATAATCACCATATTCACATGGAAGTTCTTTTGAGTTATAAAAAGATGTGATAGGAACTCTCAAAGTAGCTCTACCAGACCACTCTCTCTAGGAAAACTTTGAATTTCCGTTTACTCCAAGTTCATAAATTAAGATAAAAGTTCAAACAATAAACAAAGAAGCACCAAATGCTATATTCCTTGGGTGTAAGACTACTCTGCATAAAAAAAGGCTAGGTTATATCCTTGGCTAAGAACAAATGTTACGAAACACCTAAGCCTGATGTCATCTTTAAAATGATCTGAGCAAAGCAGAACTTGAGATTCACTTGGTAAATATATTCCCTCTGAATTGTATCAGCTGACTAGTGACTACTTTGGGTTTAGTTGTCATCCGTTAATTTCAAATCTCAAATTTTTCTTCAAAGATTAAATGGATCGTATCAATTTAGAAACTCATAGTTGGAGAATATATGAAAATTACGGTTGGTCTTAAAAATGGTAAGATAATATATGATAGTTACAAATAATTTGCAGATTATTAAGATTTGAAGTCAAAGATGACTACTGATGGAGAAAAGAGGGACTACTATTTGCTATATGGAAAGTACCAGAAAGGGTGTATTTTGTTGCTGGCGTTGCTTTACCACCATTTATTAAATGAACACTTTAGTATTTAGTTGTAGTTTAGAAACACCACCTTCTTGCACAGAGAGAAGTAGTCTTCTATCAAAAAAGGCTTATGTCAGTTAATATATCAATATTTAGGAAGTGCAAATCCTTGCTACCTGTACTTTATAGTTTCTATTTTGCTTTCCATGTTTATGTTTGTTTCTATAAAGGTAAGCAAGGTTTAAATAAATAATACGTACCAATTTTTTGGTTCTGACAGGAACTACCTACTTATACAAGTTTAAGCTACTTTTGGTTGACTTCCTATAATTACTATCCTTTTTTAAAGAGGCATGATTTTATTTTAAAGTTTCCTTAATTTTAGTAATCTTTTACCACTTACAATAGATTGAATGGTCTTTACTCTAGAGAGCTATGAAAAACTCTGGTTCACCCTTAATGTTTGTTTATGAGTTCATATACTTGGATCTCTTATCTTATTATCTATTATATGAATATCATATGCTTGGTTCCCAAGACTGGCATGTATGACATACTTATTCTTCATAATGTAATTTCTGTGACCACTTCTACTTTATACTTATGAAAGTGTATGCCTTCATGCTGTTGTGAGGTTACAAATGTTATGCTTTAATGCCAACTTCATCCATCAGACTAAAATGTAAAAAGTTGGGTGAACAGAACATGGTTGACAGTTTACCAAAACTCACAGAACTGAATCTCTTGTATTTTCATGGCAGTCACAGCAGGAGTGTGAATATCTAATTGAACTTGCTAAACCTCATATGGTGAAGTCAACTGTTGTTGATAGTGATACTGGAAAGAGCAAAGATAGTCGGTATGCTAGTTCTTCACATTTCCTGTTCTGGTTTATATACGATCTCTTTTGGCTTGATTTTGTTACTAAGAGTAATTCTTTTGAGTATCCTTGAGTCATTTGATTTACCTAAAATTTGACACCCTTCTTCATTTAGGGTACGTACGAGTTCTGGTACGTTTTTGGCTCGTGGACGTGATAAGACGGTTAGAACCATTGAGAAAAGGATTGCAGATTTCACCTTTTTGCCTGTAGGTATGCTTTTGGCAAGCATTATCTATCTTCTGCTTACTTAGTAGCTTCTTTTTTTTTCCCTTAACTGTATTTCCAGTGTACACCCTGTCGGACTCTGATAGGATAAATAGAAGTTCTTCTATTGTAAAATACCCATTTCTAAATATGGATCATCAGAGGCCAGTTTTTGTGAAACAGATGACATTTTAATTCCCTCATATTGTGACTTTGTCCATATATAATGTTTCTGGAAGGCCAAATATAACAGCTCAAGAAGATGCTTCTTATTCTTCATCTACGTAAAGTTCGTTTTGGTGTTCTGTTAGTCTGTTTATAATACTTCTATACGTGTCACACTTGTGACTTGGCCATCTCTATACTTGATTTCCCACTACCACTACAACACTATTGTCTACATCGTACCTCCCCAATACCATGTCAAGGTGGGATGGGGTGTTATTGTTACTGTATGCATGGGTAAAATTGGTCAGTTTGGGTTGACCTGAACACTTTGTCTGGTTTTTCCGTAAGCAATAAGTGTGTCAATATGTGTACCTAAATTCTGCTTTATTAACATTATTATTTTATTTGTTGTAAGTACACTTTCGGAAACTTCAATTCAGTTATCTGGGATTATGGGCCTACGGCTTTGGCTCACTTAGGAAAACTTCAATTCAGTTAACTGGGATTTCGGGTATTCTGGAAACCTATTTGGCTACTTCTGCCATCACTCTTACATGAATTTATTTCTTCTTATACAGAACACGGGGAAGGACTGCAAGTTCTCCATTACGAAGTTGGTCAAAAATACGAGCCTCACTATGACTATTTTTCAGATGATTTTAACACCAAGAATGGGGGTCAACGTATGGCTACAGTTTTAATGTACCTGTAAGTGATGCCTTCTCTCTCGCACATGTATTTACTATTCTTCTTCTTTAATAATCTTTTCATAACTTTTATTTTAATTTACAGGTCAGATGTTGAAGAAGGTGGTGAAACAGTATTCCCTTCTGCAAAGGGAAACATCAGTGCTGTTCCTTGGTGGAATGAACTTTCTGAATGTGGGAAAGAAGGTTTATCTGTTAAACCAAAAACGGGGGATGCATTGCTTTTCTGGAGCATGCAACCTGATGCCTCTTTGGATCCTTCAAGTTTACATGGTCAGTAATTATTACATAGGTCAAAGCTGTAACTTTTTTACTCCTCAGGCTGAGTTTATCTGAAAGACTGTCCAAAAAATTTCTTTTCCTTCCATAAATAATCAGTGTCTAAAATATGATTATAAAAACCATATTGTTACAGTAATAATCTAATATTTTTAAAAAGAATTGCATGTTATAAAAAAACGTCTTGAACGGCTTTTCACCAGTTCAGCTCATATGACCCATCTTCTTTTTTAGCTATTTTACAGATTTAACCCATTAAAGTTAAAGCATAACCCAAATAGACACATTCATAAGTAAACGAGTTGAAATTAATCCCTTTAACCAAGACATAACGCATTAACTTCCGTTAGAATATGTTATTCAAACACTCTATGATGGAGGTTCTCAACATCTGTTGTTTGTTTTGAATTTTGATAGGTGGCTGCCCAGTTATCAAGGGGAACAAGTGGTCCTCTACAAAGTGGATCCGTGTCAACGAGTATAAAGCTTAATTTTGGTTTTAAAGGTACCTCTATAGAGCTTAGGCCGTGCAACTACTATAAAATCTTGTATCTGAGTCCATAGAATCCATGTGCATACACTATCAGCATATGTGCATAAATATATGTTTTTATCATCTACTTTATTTCATCTTCTTTACTTCTGCTTGCTTAAATTAAATCACCAAAAGTCTGTTTTAGCAGGTTCTGAATGTTTTGTGGTGCTTGTATCTATAGATATAGTTCCCACTTCCCACAACATAACTTCGGGACGCCTTCGATCCTCAAGGCCATCAACTTTGATGTTATATTCTTTGTAACAGTGTAATTTACTACTCACCTTAATTTACAATTAATCGTTTATTTATTCTGTTAATCTTATGACGTCAACCTTGAAACCATAAATGAAACATAACGTAATCGTTTATTTATTCTGTTATTCTTTCTCATAAATGAAACATAAACGAAACGAGTATTGTTACGCTTGAGTTTGTGTTGGTAAAGTTGATAGCCTGGCTAGTGTTCGTTCACAACAAGCTAACTCTAGGCGAAATTTCGATAAGGGTATTAGCGAGCATCAACTTGACCATCAGTTTAAGTAGATGTGACAAAATGGACAGATCTAAATATACTACCCTACTAGGTGTCTGGAGGGGGGTTTGGGTTGTCCAAAACACTTTTTACACTAACTTCTAAATATTTTTTTTATTATTAAAGAGAGAAGGTAATATCTTAACCTATTAAAAATCTTCCTGTTTGCAATTTAGATGGCGTGTTAAAACACACTAATCTAATGTATAAATACAGAGTAGAAAGATAACCAAACAAGTAGCTATTAACTACTCACTTGCTAATGGTTGTTATAAATAAAATTTCGTCGTTTTTAAAAAATAGTTAAAAATTGATAAAAATAGTGATTTGGGTATATATTATATTATAGAAGCTTAAGAAGTATATATATTACGCAAGACTTGAGTCTTATTACTCATATTTGGTATCAGAGCTATGTGCTCTTAGTTATTCTTCATAAAAAAAATTGCCTTAATTATGTTATTTAGATTATATAAATGAAATCAGAGATCTGTTTCTATAAAGCTTTAATTTTAAAAGCAGATACGATTTTTGAAAATATTAAGGCTGCGTTTAGCGGGAGAAAATTTTTCTGTTTTTATATGAAAATGGTGGAGTTTTCATTTTCTGAAAAAAATAGAAGACATGTTTAGATGAAGGGGTGGAGTTTTTCTTTTTTAGAAAAAAATGAAAGGCATGTTTGGTTGAAGTGTTTTCTTGGAAAAGTTGTTTGAAAAAGTATGTGAGTTTGAAAAAATTGAGGAGTTTGGGAAAATGTGAAAAAGTAACGGAGTTTTCTGTTTTCTTGGAAAAATGTGCAAGTGAACATATTTTCTATTTTTCAGTTTTCTTAGAATAATTTTCTGGAAAATAAAGGATTTTTCTGGAAGTGAACGCAGCCTAAATCTCTTAATGACTTCAATATAATAACGTTAGAAGATCTAATATGTCAGTGTTAGTTTTTATTGTTGGTTGGATTAACATAAATGGCGTAGCTAATGCTTGTAAGATGCCCAGCCGGACCACAACAATAAAACACTGTAGGTGTTCTTCGTTATATATCTAAAGATCATTAGAAGATACTAATCTCTTTCAAATCATTCTATTTCTAAAATTAAGATTTATGATTACAGATAAGATGATGAATTTATTCTCTAAAAAACATAATTCAGACAAAGAAGTTAATGAAGAATCCAACTTACATATGAATTCTGTTGAAGTTCATATATCTGATATAGAACAAAATTTGTCCAATTGGACTATTCGAAAGATGGAATACTTATATAAATTCCGTTGAAGTTCATATACCCTATTTTCTTGTAGTGTTTTCACAAATTGACTAATTTCATACAAAATTATAACAAAGAATTAATTAGAGCATGTTAGAAATCTTCGATCACGGTTATTTTTTGTCCATGATATTAGATATTTTACTGGCTTCTCACAATAACATTCACTTGGAAGCTTTGAATTAGAGTTGGAGTTGTAGGATGATGATGAAGATATTCTCTCCATCTTCAAGAGCTCCAAATGAACAATTCCCCTAATTTTTTATGCATCACTCATAAAAAATGGTGAGAAAAGGCATCAAATTAGGGTTTTTACCTGTTTATCAGTTAATATTTGATGTAAGGGGTTTATTAACACGTTTTTAACAAGTTAAATGGTCATATGTGTAAAAAAAATACTTTAAGTACCACATTAGAACATTAAGACAACATTTATATCATTACGCAACTTAACCCTATAAATGATTACCAAATAGGTAAAAATTAACTAAATTCATTATTAAAACTTATTTGACGAATATTGTAGTAGGAAGATGAAATATGACATTATTAATTAGATGGTGACATGTGTGAAATGTTATTATATTGTTTCATCTAAAATGTAAAACAAAAATTTAAAATTAAAATATTCAAAAAATATATATTATAAGAAGAAAATAAAATAATTTTTTTATAAAGTTACTTATTAAAAATAATAAGAGGGAAAAAAGTCAGAGGAAACAAAACAAGTATCATTGTTAGAAAAAAACAAAATAGATTTAAAGTATAACATTTAAAATTTTTTGACTTTAAATATTTAGTGTCAATCTAAGGAAATAAAAATGTTTATTCATATATTTCAATATAAATTTTAACGTAATAAGAAATTTATCTAACAAAAAATATTTTTTAATATTATATTTAAATGAATATCGTATTATGATTAATTTATATAGAAATTTAAATAAAAATAAAAGGGTTACCCATGATATTCATATTTACAAATTACAACCAGAATGTTATGTGATAAAAATTATAAAAGAAAAACATATAATAAAAAAACTAATTGATTTAATATAATGTTTATAAAAACTAAATTATTTATTGCAAATATCATTTTCGAACGCTTGTAAGCTCAAATATTTTATTAATTTTAATAATAATGAAATTATTTGAGCCACTCCATATCATATTCACATATTGTATTAATAATTAATTACCATGTAATTAGTGTTTATTAGACAATAACCTAATAAATAATATTAGTTTAATACCAGTATAACTATAAGAAATAATTAAAATAAATTTAAAATGTTTATAGTATTAAAAAGTACTAACATAGTAACATATATAGTAAAACAATTATAAAATATGCATATGAATATAAAATTTCTTAAAAGAGATGTAAATCTATTAGAAATCAGAAATTCATACATTATATAATAATAAATTGTTAATCAATTTATTGTTATACACGTACACACATGTAATAATAATAATAATAATAATAATAATAATAATAATAATAATAAGATGATGATGATGAATTAAGAAACTTACAATAATTGCAGGGGTGACTTTAAAGACGACGAATGAAAGAAAAAATCGAATATCTATCACGGTTAGGTTAGGGTTTAGATATGACGTTAGTTACGAGTGTATTATTGTAATCTTATTAAATGATAATCCCAAGCTCAATCAATAAGCTACTCGGAAAGACTTTTATTTTGGAGGATTATGATGATTAGGTTTTTAATAATTCTCTCAAGATTATATATATATATATATGGAAAAGTTCAAACGAGAACTGTTTTTAGTACGAGAACCGCGAGAACCAATCTTAGCCATCCAATTCCCCCTCCTTCAATTGGATTGCCCACCCATGAATTCTTTACATGCACTCTGCCACACTCAATCCCCACGCTCTTCATCCATGAATTCCATTATCCAAAATAAACGGCCAAGATTTGTTCTCGCAGTTCTCGTTGTATAGCAAAGGTTATTTAATTCTGACTAAAATTATGTGTCATAGTAACACTTAATTACGAGTCTTGTCGAGACGAGTGATATTATGATAATATGAAAGTGATTAGAAAGCATTAGTGTCTAGAAGCGTGATTGTAGAACATTTTTGCTGTTTTAAGTAAATAGATTTGTGGTTATTGAAGTCAATAATATGAAAGTGTTTAGAAATCATTAGTGTCAACAGCGATGAGTATGTCATCATCAAATCTATATAAACAAGGGTTTGACCTAATAATGGGCAAAAACATTGAGTAAGACTTGGGTTTTTGCTAAGTGACACTAGAAGAAAACTCTCTAGAATTTTGTATCTTAATCTATTTCAAGATTTTCACTGTATATACTCAGCAACAATCTAGTATTTGGATTTGATCTTCCCCTAAAGGTCAAGTTTCAAGAATATAGACTATTTCTTCTATGTTTATCATTTGAAATGATCACTAAGATTTACATTTCATAGGGTTGGAAAATCGTTTCTCTTAGTGCAATCAAGTCCACAACATGACCAAATCCCACAAGGACAATGTACGAGAGAAGCAAGATGTAGATAGTTATGCCTCTATCTATAAATAGAGATGCTTCCTGAGACAACCAACTCCTATTATATATAAACATAAATTTTAATGTTTACATGATAACAATTTTATTATTTGATAAATCCAAGTCGTTATGAAAATAATTAAATTGCTAAAATATTTAATTTTGGAATATTATGATGACGTGATCACAAATGAAATTAAATTAAATAAAAGATGGAAGCGTCGAATAAATGTTACTAATCAAATTTATTTAAGGAGCGTTTTTATAAAATTAATTAGGTAATTTTATAAATCACTAACACATCTTTTGATGGTGAAAAGTCATACATGACAAATCTTCTTTTTGTAGCAAATCTCCAACATGATCTTGCATGAGAATATAACTTTTCATTGTTGGTAAAAGATTCAAACATTTTAGAATAAAGAATCTCTTTTGTTTTCTTTCTTCAAGTACTAAGCATCCAACCAAGATCTAAATAGTTTTTAAAACACATTTTTAATGAGCATATTATCACAAAAGAATTAAGTGAGAAGTTATAAATAATCATATATACATGAGTCAATTACGTTTTTGGTCTATGTGGTTTATACGAAATTATAGATTAAATCCTTGTGTTTTTAAATTTACGACATTTATTCATGTGGTTTGAATTTCGTTTTAATGTTAGTTCCTGAGACACTTGAAAAGACTAAACTACGCTTACACTCTCTTTTATTTCTTTTTTAACTCTAAAATCATTTTCTTTTATTAATAAGAAATTAAATTATATTGATAAATAGTAAATATTAATTATTAAAATATTAAACAAAAACAAAAGATAATATCTTCCTCCACCCATCCACTTCCATTTCCCATCTCACTCCACCCGATTTCTTTGAACCTAACGTCACCATTTCGGCCCGCCAACCACCGTCTCCGGTGGTCTTCGACTCTCCGGCTACCCTATTCCGTCGCCTTCTCCCTCCAATTCCCTCTTCCATATGTGACTCGATTTTGGTTCGTGGTCCATATGTGATTTTAATTCTTGGTTTGTATCTGATTTTGATTCTTGATGAAAACCTCGAATATATTTTTATAAAAAAACTTATTTAGCCAACAAATTTGAAAAAGGTCAAGGCATCAACAATAATGAAAAGGTGACAAATTAAAAAGGTCTTTTCATCAAGTATCCCAACAAAAATCTACTATAAAGATTTTTAAGTCTTTCAAAGTTGCTTAAAATACTAATGCTTATTGGATAAAAAATCTTTGGGATTTTCAAGATATAAAATAAATCAAAAACTTTTCAAATCAACTTCAAATTTTTGGTGGTGATTGGGAACATCCTCTTGACATAAAAAACGATGTTTTCATCTTATTTCAAACATTTTAGATTTTCTTTTTGAATTTCAATATCTATTTAAGCTATACCCTTCCCCACTTATCCCAAGCTTTCATACATAATAAATATTTGTCTAAAACTAAAATACACATGATCATTTAAGTCATAAATTTCATACTTTAAATCTTGTGCTCTTGAATATCGAGAAAGGAAAATATTTTCTACCAAGAAAAACCAAAATCCTTCAAGCATATATCTATTATTTTCATTCTTCTTTCTTGAGTTGTTATCAAAGTTCATTTACAAGAGAATAACTCAAAAGGTAAGAGTAAGAACGAGAGTTAAGAGCTTCAATATTCATCTTATTCACTCTGTTATTTAAATTTGCGAGACAGAGATTGTCGATCACCTCCTTTGTTTGAGTGTGAAGATTGTTGTAAAAGGTGATCACTACCTACTTAGTGAGATATTTCTTAAGGTGATCGCTACCTTGAAAAATTAGTGACACGTTGCTTAAGATGATCACTACCTTAAGAAATTAGTGACACGTTGCTTAAGATGATCACTACCTTGTGTAATTAATGAGACGACGTAAATGTGATATACTACCTTGGAAAATTTGTGAAATGTTGCTTAAGGTGATGACCTCATTAAGTAATTAATAAAACCGTTGTTTAAGATAATCACTTCCTTAAAAATTAGTGAGACATTTTGAGAAAATAGTGAGAAATTGCTTAATATAAGGTGATTGGCTTGGAAGATACGGTCACCAATTGCCAAGAATTTATTACCACTTATCGTGCTGATCCCACAATTTCCTATCTCCCAACAAGTAAGATGAGATCACCGCTTCTCTAGGACTTTCTTTACTTTGTACTATATAATAGACTATTGTATGTAAATAATTTTTTTCTGTAATACTACAACTTGCATTCAATGAGATGATTATTAAAGTTGATTGTATTCTCTTTTTTAGAAAAAAAATTCATTATATATAATAGTAACTAATACAAAGTTTATTATAAATTCATATAATTTACCCCTTAAAATACTACTCCGAAAGAAAAGAAAGAAGTGTGTTTAGATGTTTCTAAGGTGTCGATTATTAAAAGGTAAACACACTATATATAATAATATTTTTGAGGAAGGTTGTTGTTTAATTACTAATAATTTGCTCACTAATCATTAATTAATATCTTGATTTTTTTATTATAAATCATGTTAACACATTATATTAATATAAATATGAGTATATATTTTGTTACCATCTCATCTTTTATCTATGTAATTTTATCGTAATACGATATTTATATAATAATGTATTTTTCAGAATTATAATAGTAAATAAAATAAATTGCATTGGATAAACATTATATCAAAACAAAATAAAAATAATTTGGTTGCATCAATAACTCTTGTTGTAGTCAAACATTACCCATCATGTTCTCTCATATATATAAGAGTGAGTCCCTTAATTTAAGTCAATAATAAGCCCATTTGTAGGTCACATTCTCATGTTTGTGAGATAACATGATAGTTAATGAGAGCATCTTAACCCTTAACTTTTAGATGAGAAACGTATAAAATAATTCTATTAGAATTCTTTTTTTATTTAGTGAAATTTTTTCGTTTCTAAAGCTTTATAATGTTAAATTTTACGTTGAACATAATACGAGAAAATATAAAACCTGAATCGATTTCAATATATTTCAATTTGTTTAATTTCTTTTCCACCCAAACATGTATTTTTGAACATTATAGTTATTTTTATTTACCACCGCAATGCGCTCGCTAGAAAATCTCATAGTTAAAACATTGATTATATCAGAAAAAACATAAATATTTCATAATGTACATATAACATAATTTAATCACTCATAAAATCTATCTATAACTATTATAAAAAGGCTTACATTTTTTCCTTTTTTAAATATTAAATCAAACTCTATTAACCAATCAGAACCTCTAACTTCAAAATTCTTTAATTTTAAAAAACAATTTTAGAAAGATTAAACAAGTATCAAATTCAATTTTAAACCAATTGAGAGGGGGCTGGATGAAAATTGTAAGGGAGTTTTATGAAACATGTGAGGGCTTTTAAGAAAATGTGAGGGGATTTTATAAAATTGTATATTAATATAATTAATTATAAGTTGTTTATAAATTATATTTAGTACCTTGTGATATATTTGGTTTAGAGAAAAAATAATTATATATTTTCGACCGTCTCATTTTATCTACGTTTTGATATAAATTTTATTGTAATATGACACTTTTTTTTAAAATTAGTATATTCTTAATTATTTGTTATCCATTAATAATAGCGTGTGAATAATTTTTTGTTTAGCTGAGTGGGTTTTTTTGGGATTAGGGTGATGAACTGAGTGGTCAACTTGAGTATGCTATTCAAAGTGTTTAATTATTGATTTTAAAGCATTTTCAATCTTATTAGAAAGAGGTATGAAACCTTCTAAGTAGTTAGCCAAAGGTAACACCAAAATAGAAGTGTTAATTTTTTATACACAAAACAAAATTCGGCTTTAGAAGTGGAAATGCAATGGAGCCCGTTTAAAAGGAAAGACATGTGGTCATTAGTAGCAGAATTAAGAATGAAGGCAGACCTCTTTATTAACTAATTTAATTCATTAAATTATCAAACGATTCTCAATTGGATTATGTTGTATTTCAGGTTTAGTCAGCTAATGCTCGTGTGTACAAATGTGTATGTATATTTTTTCTTTCTCAATTGGATTATTAGTTATGCGGACTTGGATTTCCATTTTCTCTAAATATGAAAAACTTTTAGTTGTTCTTTATATATGATACTGACTATCATTTTATTTTTTTCCAATGATCAGGTTGACCAAGTACAATAATTGTTTATTAGAATGTTGTTGATTTTGCTTGATTTAATAATTTGTGTCTTGAGTAGATTCACTTCTTTTTCTTATTTCTATATCGCCCATTGACTAATCCGGCATAGGCATTATTCTTATTAAAATTTGAAGCCAAAATCATTTCTGAAAAAAATATTAGTGAGATTACACATATTCCTATAATGAAAATAATTCCATTAGAATTTCCTCTAATGTTGTGTTTTGCCATAACAATTAACACAAGTCAAGGACAGTCATTTTCAGAAGTTGGTTTATTCCTCAGAAACTTGTGTTTATTCATGAACAACTGTATGTTACCGTTTCACGTGTTAAAAGTAATAAAGGATTGGAAGTTTTGATTTGTGACAACAGTGGTAATATTACAAACAAAACAATAAATGTAGCGTACAAAGAAGGGCTTCAAAAAATTTAGTTACTTTTTTTTGTAAACAATTATGCTATATATAAGTTTT
>JAUEJL010086950.1:0-14651 GCA_032274825.1 Drosophyllum lusitanicum
GTTTGACCGAGTTTGACCTTGCCCGAGTAATTCAACCGAGTAGCTAGTATTCGCCAAGGTGATTGGCCGACTCCCGACTACTTTGCCGAGTACTCGGCCGAGTTTTACAACATTGATCGGATGGATTCATTAATGTTATATATGTGTGTTCTTGTAACAATTTAACATATGGATCGTGCGAAATATATAGCACGCCTTTTTAGTTTGGTTCACCAACACGTTATATTGAGCATGCATTTTGTTGTTGGGTTCAAAACTAACTTTGTAGTTACAAGTGAACAAGTGATATTTCAAGAAACAAACTTGAGTTTTAGATGGAGTTTTGCAAGCCCTCTTTAGAAGATCTGCCCACCCTTTGAATTGAATAACCTTCTAAATCACCCTGATTATGCAAATCTACCGAGATAAAACCCTTGTTAATTAGGAGCCCCTGAATGCAATCAGGAGGTGGTATAGCCTTCATTTTACACTTGAAAATTCTGTTATCAAAAATAAAATACAAAAAGTTATTTATCTTGATATCTTGTGGAATTAACTTTGTTTTACTCTTGATATAAAAGTTTGAACCTTATGGCATGAGATAGTATTCCATTCACTGGAATAATAGTGGTTTGACTTGAAACATTGGTAGGTGTGTTCCTTCTAGCTTAAAGATAGTTTGATTGATGAACATAGATGTATATGAATTTGATATGGCCCAATTACCTGTTTGGATTATGCAAACCTCAGTCCTGGATTCTAGTAATGAATAAAAACACTTGCACACATGCTGCTCAGTTTATTCAAATTTATTGTTGCAAAAGAAAGTCTTATCTAGTTGTTCATTGTGAAACCAATTATATGAATAATAACATGATATTATCATAATATAGTGTTTTTAATCATTTAAGAACATTTGGGAGTTCAATCAAGTATCGACTATCGTTTCCAGGATTGTGCAGCCTTCATATCCTTGCATGATGTTTCATTGAAAAATTTCAGAAATAATATTCAATATTTACTGCTACAGTCCTGCTTCTTTACTTCATTAGTTTCCCATTCCCCTCTTGTTCCTTCATTACAATTGGACTAAAATTCTGTATGGGTGGTTTTGGACTAGTTGATGTCGAAACTGGAAAAGGTAAGTGATTTTGTGCATGATGCATTAACTTCTTGTACCCGTTGCAACTACTGTTTAACATAAGATTTATTATCCAAGTTAACAGTGTCAAGTTACTATCAGCAAGTGGAAACCTTAAGAGCTGTCAAAATCTTATCCTTGGCATGCATAATTTCATTGTATGTATATCTATAGATAGGTACATGCCCAGAAACCACTATACAATAATTGATTCACTTTGTGATCATTCCAGCTGGATTTTGGTTTTATTGCTGATTGAAAATCTTTGAAAGGGCTTTTGATGCTGAGGTTAATCTTGGTTGTAACGTCCTTGTCAAAATTCTGACGTGGAATTGACAAAATTGGAATCAAGATAAAAGTTATTGGTTTTTTTTTGGTTACGTAATATTTTGTCTTATTCTTCTAACTTGGAAAATTTTGCTATTAAAATTCAATAATATTGTCTTGGTGATCTTGCAGGTGCTATTTGTTGGCCACAAATTAGTCTTAAACGAATATTCCTTTGATATCAATTCATCTGGTATTCTGATGTTACTAATGTTCTTTTATTTCTTGTATTATTTGCATTTTTCCTTCTTCCCAGGTTTGTTTTAGCTTTAAATGAGCTGTAGCTCTTTTAGTCAATCAAAGAGGTTAATCCTCGTTTTATAATGCCATGGGACATTTTCACCTTAGCAATGGCAAGGCAGGCGGGTCACACGGGTTGGGCAACATGTCAAAATTTATATTTATTTAGCGTAGGTTTTAAATAGACTGGGTTGGGCTGACCTGCTAGCATTGTTTTTTAAAATCCATTTTCTAAAAAATTTACAACAAACATTTTAACAAAAGATGCTCATGTTAGCTCTGTAGCAGGGTGGATCTAAAAGTAAGGAGTTTAACGCATGCACACATTATTTAGTTTTTGTAACTTTTTGTGGTAAAAGAAAAGAAAATCTATACATACAATGCATCTTTAAATTGTAATTTTGTTATAGTAGCGGATATTGTGGTTAAAAGCTCTGGGTTCAGTTAATCAATGGGACAAGAAGAGTTTTCACTCTTAAATTTCAACAAGGTTGATGTTTAGAGAACTTCAGTATTTATCTTGAACTAGTGAACTAGTTGGGCCATTTTATTGTGGAATGAAACTTTACAGGGTGTGGGTTCAATCTCATTAGCTGAGTTTGTAATTTGTAGTTCTAAGTTGGTCTCCAGTAGGTTACTATTTTCATTGGGTCATTTAGGAAGATACTTAGCAATTAGCACAGGGCCAGACATGTAGCGAAATGAGCGTCTTTGGTGACAATTAAATGTTGAAAATTTTCGAATCATATTAAATGGGTTGGGACGGGTTGACCGAGCATCTCGCTTATGTTTTTTACCCATTTTCTTTGAGTTGCATAAAAAACGACTAATCCTAATTATGATTAGGAAAACTGCCATGAAAATTCTGCAGGAAATTGTACAGATCTTATGTGCAGCAAAATAACAAGGGTTTGAGGGCTGAAATGTGATATATTATTGTTTTTTTATTTTTTAAAAATTTGCATTGGTTGCGTCTGAAATCTGCACTATGTTTTCCCTTAAAGTTAATGATCTTTTTCTTTTTATAGAAACAAATGGTGAGGATGTAAAGATGATATATACTTTAGCCAACTTTGAAACGAATAAACAAAAAAGCTTTTATCTACTCGGAACTTATGTCAAAATCGGTCGGTGTGATCGATGAGATTTTTAGGTATTTACTTTTAGTTCATGATATTGATAGGAAGTTACATAGAGATGTATCTTAATATCATGATTTGTCGTAAAAAAAACATTTATATGATGTATTGTACTTTGTTTATTTTGATTTACGGTGACTTTCGACGATTTCCTTCTCAATCTTCGTTTTGCCATCTTAAATGTTGCTTTGTTGTCACATAGCAATTTCTTGTACCAACTCCAAGTTAAGTTATTGTGAGTTTGTCTTTGGTTAATTAGCTATGCTACAACCGTAGTCCTTGTAACCACAAATGTTTCTAAGTGTGCCAAGTAAGGAGATTCCCGTGGATGGGTGAATAATGAGTTGTTGATGTCCCTTTGCCCAATACGTCTCGCTAGTGAACAACTGTGGAGACCACCGTATCCTTGTAAACTTTTTGATTGGTGTCTTTTGGTGCACAGAATACGGCATGATGCTTCTAGTTAGGAGTGTTGTTCAGTTGGGTTATTAAGGTTTAGGATTACTTGATCGTGGTTTTTGGCTTTTGAAATGTCCACAAGGTAGCTGTTAGCTAAACTGAATATGGTTTCGGTTTTCGGGTTTGTGTTTATTCGGTTTCGATTTTAGTCTGGTTCGCAGAGTAACAAAAAGATTGCCCTAGACCCATTTGGACCAGACATGACCCGTCTGGACTAAGATGGTTTTGGAACCAAATAAAATCTTTTGGTTGGGCCCATTGGCCGATACGGTTTTGGTCCAGAAATAGTTAAATACTTAAATTTCAAAAACTTATGATGGGCTGCACTCATAATAATCAAGTTATACTATTTTTTGACAATATATAATATGAATTGTGTTTAATAAAGCACATGTAAAAAGTTCTAAAATTTTAATATTCAATTCCAGGTGATTCAGTATACAATCACATGTGATTTGTAAAAGCATCACATGTGAATTACGAAAATGACACTCCGCTCAAAATTTTAAAATGCAATCTGAACCATTGATACTATTGATTCAAATGCTAAAATTAGTCCTTTAGGAGTTAGAGCTATGAATTAAGTATATATTATATTGAACATGTTTCTATATAATATACTAAAAATCTACACTGACCAACAATTATGCTAAACAATGATTTATATATTAGCTTCGTAAAAAAAACCAGTACTTACTCATCTTACGGATAATCTTTAATCTTTAATATATATTAAAAAAAACGGGTTATAATATTATTTTGTTTTTAGGATTTTTTCCATCAATCATCTTCCTTTATTTCCCCAAATTGTTTACGAATAAGTTGTTTTCACAAATATCATGTTTTAGATAATTTAGTTTGTTAACACTAAAATATCTTAACAAAATCATTTAGTAGATACATTTAAGGCTGTCAATTAGGGTCGGGTTCGGGTCAATTTTGTGTTGACCCGATTTCGGCCAATTTATTTTCGTGTCTGGTTCGGGCCGTGTTAGTTTTTTCGTGTCAGGTTCGTGTCGACCCATTTAGGCCAAATGTGATCGACGAGTATTTTTTCGGTTTACGAATATGATTTTTGAGTACGATTTTCGAGCACGGCTTTTGTTTTAACTTCGATTTTCTTTATCAATATTTCAAATTCTATGTTTGTTTTTCAACTTTCAGTAAGAATTTCAAAAAGGAATTTCGTTTATATTCTAACTTTAGTATTTAATGTTCGTTTCGATTATATTCCAACTTTAAATTCGGTATATGTTTCGATTTGACTCAAATTTTGATTTTACTTTTTTATTCAACTTATATAAATGAATATAGTAAAAATTATGATGTACCACTATTCTATCAAGTATCAAAAAATAATGTCAGTGAACAACTTAATAATTTAAAATTATTTATCATTAAATAAAATTATGAATCGATTCAAGATACTAAAGTATCACCTATCAAGTAATTAAATGTGAAAGTACCAAAATCATATAGTCAAAATAATAAATACCAAAATGACGCACTATTGTTTTAATAGTAAATATTTTATTGTTTATTTTAACTTTTTAACGTTTAAGGCTTTTATACTATTGTTTGTCGGGTTGTATTGTCTTAAGATGTCACTCCCTTATTTCAATTCACAATCTTCTTTTCAAAATTTAAATTTTAAGTATTAAAGAAAATTTTATAATGTTATAGTTTTACCCTTAAACGGGTCTTACAGGTCATTTTCGGGTTGTCAGGTTGACCCTAACCGACCTATTTTTTTCGTGTCGATTTCGTATCAACGCGCTTTCGACCCATTTCGGGTTCGTGTCACTATTTTGTTGTCGGATTTCGTGTCGAGTCAAAATTGCCAGCTTTAGATACATCTACTTATTTTTGTGGTTTTTTATGTAAACACATATACCAATTCGATTAAATTAAAAAATTTAAATTTGATTACAAAAAGGCTCTACAAAAAATTTGATGATGTTATGTATAAATTTCTGAATTTTAAAAGATTTAGCTCTCTTTTAAAAGATTTTATATTCATGTTTATGTTTTACAATTGTTTTATTATATATGTCAGTATTTTCTAACACCTAGACATTTAAATTTTACTTTAACTATTACACGTGTTTATATACGAAGTATTAAGCTAATAATATGTAAATGGCTTTTAACAAATATATTTGCGTATGAGCTATTATGATTTATTAGTTTGCCACTTAACATTCCCTACGTCCTAAAATATTGTCCATTTTGATCTTTTATAGTCTTTTTCAACTTTGACTTTTTAAATATTTTTATTAGTGTTATAAAAATTATACCAATAAAAATATATTTAAAATACAATCAACTCGTATATTTTGTATAATAGTATTATATAAAACAAACAAAAATATCTAAGGTAAAGACTTCAAAAGGTCAAAAGTAAACAAAATGGATGGGGTAATATGGAGACCAAAACATGCATATAACTTAAATAATTATCTAATGTTGATTACATGCATACAAAAAAATCAGTCATAACCTCTAGTTCTACCAAAGGGTATTTGTCCTTACAGTATCAAGGTGTGTGGTTGTAAAAAATGTAGATTTAGGATGTGTGCTGTAAAAAAACATCGAAAAGAACATACATATGAAAAATAGACTCGAGGATTATTTGGGTTAACTCGATCATAAAAAAACCAATATGTTAACAAAGTGATTAACTCTTGGTTTATTTGGTTTCACCGATGAAACATTTGTTTGCCCTGAAATTGTTGTTTTTGAACCTGAATCTTGTTGGCTTTGAACTTGAATCTGATGAATTTCCTCTTGTACCAAATAAGAGAAATCATTATCTGTGCTACTAAACAACATAGTTAATTTCCATTCCCTGGATTAATTCTCTATCTCTGTAATATCATTCTTTGTACCAAACTCATCTTTAGAAGTCAACATATTCTCAATTGATGTAATCATGGGCCGTTGCCATAGTTTTTCCTTGGTTGCTTCGGGACAATGCTTGGTCGTGCTTTAGGTTTCTAATGAATTAATTCCCAAAAATACAACAAATATCGTGGTTATAAGTTGAAGTGCATATTAGTTATGTCTCATTAGCAACAATAATACAATAGGCAAGAGAACCAAATCATATCTAGTATAATATTGGTAAGACCAATTGTCGAACACATGAGGAACATGTATAATTTCAGATTTAAAAAATTTAGTTATTAATTAGTCTAAAAAAACTAGTAAATGGGGAATTTGGGTTTTAAAATATAAACACAATAAAATATTCAGATACTAATTAGACTAAATAGAAAACAATTTAAAGATAAAATAAAGCTGAGAGCTTATAATGGAAATTATCAGTAGGAAGTATTTCCACCAGGACTTGATTATCCCCTTTGTTTTTGCTTTCATAGAAGTGCAATGGATATTATTTATTGTATACGGATTTCTAAATTGGTTAGATCTCTTAATACGACTCACTAACACTATAGTTATGAGAACATTAACCTAATAGTCATGACATTAATCACCCTCACAACTAGTCTATTAATTCGTATCATGCAAGACTTTAATTAATTACATAGATTGGTCCTTTAATGCAATTGTGCATACACATTAAAGCTAATTTTATCATCTAACCCTAAAATTTGGTCTATCATTAGTCATAATAACCTAATGGTCTTAGCTAATTATGATAAAAGTATACATAGATAGTTTGATCCTCAAACCCATGCAAACTCAGTCAATATGGAATAAAGATATAAGCTTTAACACATGGATCTTAGATTAAGCAAGACATGACAAATATACAATTATTATAATATCTGAATACATAAAAATCAAATCAAAATCAATGGTTCATCTTATCCAAGTAAAACAGAAAACTTAGCCCACAGATAGACTAGAACACATAAAAACAATGAAATTCAACCTGCAAACCATTATTGACCGATGATAGCAACCCAAATCAATCTCGTCAAAGTTGTGGCATTCCTCTTCAATATTGAGCTCCAAACCTTCTTGCAGGCTTCAAAATCAGCTTTGGAAGGCCTCTGTCGTCATTATGGAACCCTGGAACTGAATATGTTTTTTAGGTAAAAAAAGGTCCGAATCTATAGCTTTCACATTTCAACACTCACACATCGCATCCCGGTTTCTTAGCCGACATTATAGACTTGAACTCTTGGACACGTCGCGATGATTTCTTCATGGCATTGCGACCTTGGCTTATCATGACTTGACAATCAAAATGTGACTGTAGCGCTTTGAGTCTACTTTTGGTTATCGCTTGAATCACCTCAATCCAAGTTCGTATGTGTGAGATATGATCAAAATGATGAAAGTGCATTGGATCAGACAATTTTTCTCATTTTCTTCCGTTTTGCTCCAACCTTTTATCATTCTCTTTTTTAATCTGAAATTTAAGAAGTAAAGATATTAAGTATCTTTTGTCTTATATTCATAAAATAACATGCTAAAAATAAACAAGATATCGGATAAAAATATACAATTAAGGTGATGTCAGTAGGCAAAGAGAAAGAATGATGTTGTCATTAGTGATAGTAAGATAAACAAATAGTATCTTTGATCATGTTTTTAAATTTTTTTAATATTATTAAATATTGTAAAATTATATAAGATATGGCCATATTGGTCGTATCAAGTGCAACCGGGACCAATGATATAAAAAAACCGAGTTGGAAGGGGCTAGACCCTTATGACGCAAAACCTAAATCCGTAGTTATAAAAGAACACAATGACCTAAATGTAATTAACTCTAAACAAAATTTTATTTCCAAAAAATATGGGAGAAGGTAAAATCGACTAAATTACATGCATGGTTAGATTACTAAATATGATTTTTTTGAGAGCAACAACCTTGCATATATAGAAGCAAAATTAGACCTTTTTAAAGTGTATTTTCATCTTTGTTGTAAATTAAAGAGCTTCTTTTAAGCCTCTTTCAGTTTCAGCAGCATAAATTAATAATTTTTAGGGTTAATAATGATTTAACTATCAAAGTTTTAGCTTAGTTTCGATTTAACCATCAAAGATTTTTTAAAATGGTTTGACTATAAAGTTTAAATTTGTTATGATTTAATTCTTAAAGTTATATCTTATTTTTAGTTTAAACATTAAAGTTTTTTTCCAATTATTTAACCCTTAATATTTTGTTAGAAAATGGTTTAACCCCTTAAGTTTTGTTAAAAAAAACTAACATGTATAATTAAGTAAAGTGGGTAAAATAAAAAAAAAATACAAAACTTAAGAGATTAATCAATTTTTTTAAGAAAGCTTTAAGGTTTAAATCATTTGAAAAAGATTTTGAGGTTTAAATCATAACAAATTCAAAACTTTATAATAAAATGGTTTAATAAAAAACTTTGATTATTAAACCGAAACTAATCTTAAACTTTAACGGTTAAATCATTGTTGACTCTAATTTTTATGGTCAGGTCTTTAAACCATGAATGAACCCATTGCACATGCCACAGAGAACTGGAATCTCTTACCAGTTAACATATCAGGAAGAAACACATCACTAATATAAATAATTATTTGCTAATCCACTTTATCATTTTAAAACCATCTAACTGGCAATGGATCACTGACAGAAAACCGTGGTTTTTGAAAATTGGTGTCACTAATTGGGTCACAGTATCTGCCAGACGTGACAAATTTAATCTAAAGCTAAAAGTATATATATACAGACGTACTGACTGTCATGTTAGCATCACTTAATGCTGTAACATTTTTCTTTAAACAAACGAAGCTTTAACAAATCACGAATTGAAGGAAGAAAAAGAAAAGGCCGATTGATCACGGGATCGATGAAAAGCCAGGTGCATGTCGGAAGCATGATGGATGCATGCAGCTGTCGAGTAGATCTATGGCGGGCCATCATATCACAGCCTTCATGATGGAGGATAAAGGCCCTTCACGGCTACTAGTCGATCTGTGCCCTCTAAAGATCTTAATTTGAAGATGATTGTTCTGTCACTAATTCCCTGTTCAAAATTGGCTTTCAATATATTGCAGCCTCTTTAATTAAGACATGTTTAGACTAGTTCTTATCCATAAATGTTCAAATTTAAGATGATCACCCTTACATGTCATGCATTGACTTGACTACAAATATTATTCATGGATAATACTGCTCAATCTACAGCCGTCTTGTGAATAATGCAAAGTTAATATTAACAAGTGGAGCTGTCAAAATCATTATCTTGGCCTGCATAATCTCATTGATTCTTGTAGATATTATATACGGGGAAATGATACATACGGTTAATATCACCTAACTTAGATGATATTGTTTTAATATACCATTTAAATCATTAAAACACTTAAATGATCTTAGTATCCTTCAATTTGCATATATAGTAAGTGAAAACAACATTATATAAGTTAGATAATGTTAGCTACGCATTTGTCATTTCCTCTTTATATATAGATAGATACCTCTAGCTAGCTAGTAAAGATTAATTAAAGAACCACTATATATAGTACATACAATAATTCATTCACTTTTTTGGATCATTTTACAGCTGGACTTTGGTTACATTCCATATCAGAAATCAATGGACCCCAAATCTAAATCTAGCTTTAACCTCATCATTTGAGATCATCACATCATGCATGTCTAGCTTGTCTTAATTATAAGCAGCCACCAGTTAATTAGCTAGTTTCTACTTCAACATTTCTCAAAACAAAATCATTTTCAAGGTAGCCAATTTAAAACATTCTACTGCCAAGGAATGTTTTAATATCTTTTTGAATCAATAATAGTTTACCATCAAAGTTTTACTTCAGTTTCGGTTTGATCATCAAAGTTTTTTTCAAATAGTTTTACCATAAAGTTTGAATTTATTATTATTTAATCCTCAAAGTTACACCTTCTTTTTAGTTTAAACCTTAAAGTTTTTTCCCAAACGATTTAACCCTTAACTTTTTGTTAAAAAATGGTTTAACCCTCTAAGTTTTGTTAACTTTTTAATAAAAAGTAAAATGCATAATAAGTAGAGAGGGTAAAATCGAAAACCATACAAAACTTAAGTGATTAATCAGTTTTTTTAACAAAACTTCAAGGTTTAAATCATTTGAAAAAAAGTTTGAGGTTTAAATCATAAAAAATTCAAACTTTATGGTAAAATATCGTTTAGAAAAAAACTTTGATGGTTTAACCGAAATTGAACGAAAACTTTGATGATTAAACCATTATTGACCCATATATATAAAGTTCATGTGATGTGTTTTTTTGAAACTATAGTTCGTTCGTTGTGTGTTTACTTGAAATTAACGAATGTACGTGTCATATCTTATGACAGTTGGTGCATGGCTCTTGAAGTAACGTAGGAATGGCAAATCAATCAATTTATCCATATATAAGCCACACAATGTGTGATCACCAAAATGTTTTTTTACCATCAATAAACTAATTATCTGTTTATTATGTTTTAATAAGGTAATAAAACGTTTTTTTAACTATGTTCAAAAATTTTCTTGTACAATTCGTTAAATAGATCATCTTACTGATCAAGCAGTTTGAATTATTAAATTCAAACTGCTTATAAACAGGTATACAGTGGCATAAATTAAGCATCTCAAACACCTCTGAGTCGTTTGATCATCGATTAAATACGATGATATACAATTGTACGTGTAATGAAATAAAACTAACTTTAGCTAAGAGAGAGAGAGGGGAACCACCTTCTTAGATATATGGAAAGGCTCCATTTTCGTTGCTGAAGTTAGAGAGAGAAAGTGAGTAGGAGAGGGAGAGAGAGAGAGAGGAAGAGATGTATGAGAGAATAGAATTGAATTGCGAAAGAGGCTTGAACGAAAGATGGACAAAACAAGAGTGGAATAGGGAGGTGGTCTTATAGACCTTCTTTAACTACATTCAACGGTCCAGATCAATCCGATGAAAACTTTTTGAAGTTTTATGAACCACAAGTATATTTATTTTTAAATATAATTATAACAATTTCTATTTTCAGTATTTATTGTTATCTTGAAAATGATTTTGGTCGCATTGTTGTTGTAGACAAAGTTTAAAACCCAAAATCAATCTAACTGCTTGAGTCGAAAAGTTCTAAACCTTTTCTAAAACTGATTAAACACTATATATAATCTACAACATGTAACTAGCTAGCTCTTGTTTTAATGGTTTAATTATTATAATTATAATTATCTTTTTAAACAAATTAAAAGATTTTATTGTGTATGATTATCATGTGTTAGTTGATTTAAAAATTGTAATGCAACGCAACTTTTGGAAAAATGATAAAAAGTGGACATATATAATAGCTCAACTCTTGTTTTTTTGTTATAACTTTTTTTTTGCTTTATATTTGAAAACAAAGAAAATATCTAACTAATATATTTATGTACTATTGTCGTTTATCATGTGAGGTTAATTAAATGCTATAGTTTATATGACTAGCATGTTATCCGCTTAACGCGGCGACAATAAATAATTTATACTTGATAACATGTCTGTTTCGATAACGTAGAGTATGATATTCACGCACTATAATGACATAGAATAACTTACATTCGCAACATGTTCATTTTCTTTCCCCTTTTTTCATTTTATTTATTTCTTTATTATTTATCAACTTTTTCGCTAATTTCTAAAATAACTTTTGAAAAATAATAAAATAAGAAAAAAATCTCTTCTTATAATATAAGATGATGGAAACATATCAATGATTTTGAGAATTATGTTGATTTGAATGACAAATTGTGTACTGGTTGGTATGTTTTAAAAAATGTAAGGATATTGATTAACTTGGTAATTTTCTGTTACTTAAATTTTAAAAGTTCAAGTAAAGTGATTTTAAATATATAATAAATTAAACTTTTTATATTACTTATATAAGTGCTTATAAATTCGGGTTGGTCTATGAGTTTTAGTTATATGAATTTTCTAATACTTAAATTAAAATATTTGTTATATGATAGAATATTTAAAATAATATGTTTGTTAGGTTAAATCTAATTTTACACTGACTTGACATTTTTAAACATTGTTTCTTATAAAAAATTTGGTTATTAAAGTGATTTTTAGGAATCTAATTAAATCCACTCAATAATTTTCATTTAGGTTAAATGAGGGGTAAGTTAATAATTTTAAATTACTTAAAATTTAAGAGATATTTTAGAAGAAATAATGTTAAATGTTTTATATATTAGTATATGTTATCATTTTAAATTCACTTAACATAAACATACTTGATCAAGTATTTTATAACCAACATACTTACGCATTTATAACATTTTTAATTACGTTAGAAATAATTATGGATAGATGTCTATATCTTTTTATTATTGGGTAGATGCATGTGTCTCATTACAAAATATCTATTAGCATAAATAGATGATTTGTTTTTATAGTCTACTCAACATTGTATCTATAAATTGAACAACTCATAATAAATAAGACTGATTCTACCAATGCTTTTTTAGTATTTTCTATATAATTCACAACATGTACAATTTTCTATGCCTGCTACTTCGAGTGTTAGAAAAAAGATAAGCTTTGAAGTTTACTAAACAAATTTGCAGACCACAACATGTTGGGATTAAAAACCTTATCACTCCTAAGCTTCCAAATCACCCAACATGCTGTGAAGACTACCGCAATAAAGGCATCTAGCTGAATCCCTCTTAAGCCATTATCAGCGCCCCATTTCAGAAGAGCAACAACCGGGTCTCCTACCGGGTCTCCTGCTAGAGCCGGTCCCCACCAATGACTAATTTCAGCCCAAATACTCTTTGCAACACAACAAAACGAGAATAAATGGTGCACAGTTTCAAAATCCAGCCCACAAAGAGGACAAAGGGTAGTACTAACATGAATTCCTCTTCGAATAAGATTACAAAAGGTAGGAAGCCGGACATGTTGCAAACGCCAAAAGAAAACGTTAACCTTACTAGGGACGGCTCGGACCCATTATGTTTTCAGATCACCAGTTGATTCAAATATAATTTGTCAATAAGGGAACAGATAGAGCTAACCGAGAAGGAACCTGAGGCCTCCAAACTCCATGACCATCTAACAATTCCACTAGGAGTGGGGGATTCTTCTTTGAAAAGAGAAGAAAGATCAATATTGAGATTGCTCACCGCCTTACTAACTAAAATAATATCTTTCCAGATTTCATTCTTTTTAGAATCAAAAGGATTAACAATGTTGCCTCTCTTAAAACCATGCAGAGAAGAGACAACTTGCTTCCAAATAGAAGCCCGATCAACCTTAAACCTCTACCACCATTTTGATAATAAAGCAAAATTCAAAGTACGAAGGCTATTTATACCTAGACCACCATTATATTCATATATTCTTCAAAGCTCTTGAATCTTCATGTACTTGAAGCCATATAAAAACCGATTTCTAAATCAACTTGGAAACTCAAGATAACCAAATCTGCACAACCTCAAATCAATTGGAAACCTATAGCAATATGAGATTGATTCTATGAACAACCATATGAAATCGATTTAACCCACATAACAAAATCGAACCCAAATACGGAACCAATGGAAATGTACCAAGAATTGTTTTTGCATAGATTCTGGAATCCCAATTTCATATTCTGCAAATCGATAACGCACATACGAATCTGCAAACAAACTCCCCGATTCATCAGAACCTACGGAAATCGACAACCCAAACCCATATTTCATATTCTGCAAATTGTTAACCCTAACACAAACATGCAAACAAATCGATCGTTTTGCAGATGGAGGAATCGTCGAAATCAAAAACTTCTTGATAGTGAGACAAATCATCATAAACTGAACTGAAACTCCTTGGGATGGCGAAATTAATAGGGCGGAATCAACTGGTTAATCTGTAAAGTCAGGTATTAACCTTGATTTTGAGACACATCCTAAAATAATTTTGTTTTTATCTTATTATTTTAAGGTGGAGCTAATATTGAGTTTTAAGTTGCATTCAGATGTTTATGATTTTAGTAACAAGTGATAAATTATAGATATTATTATATAATGTTTTATTCAATTGTGTTCAAATGATCAAAGTTTATAAACATAAAGGTTATTAATTTAAGTTTATAGTGATCAATTTGTGTTTATTTAATATTGTAGAAATTACAAGTATAATGTTGAGAAATTAAATTGTTCTTTAATGATATTTAGTATATGAGATAATGATATTATTAATCTATGATAATTGTTGGTTAAGCACAATTTCTATAGGAAAAATAAGGGCAAAATTCATAGAATTATGGGTGTGGTCGGTTCTGGAACCGGATCGAACCGGACCGGAACCGAAATAACCGATAACCGAAATTCGTAAAAGCTAGAACCGAAAACCGAACCGATATAAGGGAACCGGTTCCGGTTATTAACCGGTTATTTCGGGTATAGAA
>JAUEJL010086961.1:0-14650 GCA_032274825.1 Drosophyllum lusitanicum
AATTAATAAAACAACACATGTAATATTATTATGAATCACATGTGATTATACATTAATAAAATTTAAGTCCAACCTAACAAAATAGAAATTTTTTTTTGTCGAAAGTATATCAAATGTCCTCTATAATAAAAGAGGGGGAACACGAGGATCGCAGCGGTATAATTCCTTTTGTCTAACGATTAACGGGTTGTGAGATAATTAATTTTAAATAAATTAGAGGAGAGAGAAAGTGGGGACTAATAGACAAAAAGTCATAAATATCCCCCCTTATCAATTTTGATTATTATCTAAGATTGAATCTGGACCATTGAATTTTGAAATCAAATGGCTAAAAATTATCTCTCAGGACTATGATTTAAATTAAGACTATATTGAACAAAACCCTATCGATTGTTTTAGATGTTAAATAGACTGTTTCAATGATAATAAAATACCAATTTTTTTTATCATTTTATTTGAATATTTAGCAATTTAATAGCAGTCGTGATGCTTTAAACGAACCGAACGTTCGACTAACTGTTCGGCGGGATGTTTGTATATTAAATATGTGTGTATAGAGTTTGTTTGTATTTAATGTTGGATTTGCATTATAGTGTGTGTATTTGTATGCATGTTTCTTCATTAACGTTCGTTTACCATTTAAACAAATAAAAATAAATTTATACGAAGTTACGAACTAACCAATCTTCTAAAACACGTTTGTTTATTGTCCATGATCGTTTCTTTTGTTCGACTACAATTAAACAAACGAACACGAACACATAAATCTTTCGTGTTCATTTATTTGTTCGGTATCCTGTAGGTTCTCCGGTCTCAAAACCCGATTTACGGTTACGATCATGGCAGAGAAGGAATCCTTTGTTGGTTAGTCTTTGGCACATGGTGTCTCTGCGTCCATGAATACTAGCTTCAGTGTATGCTCTTTTGTTGCTCGTCTTTTTTCAGTGTAGTGATTTGCTCTTTGTATTTTTATTTGGGTTATGTTTTTTTATCACCTTGCAGAAAGTTGTTTAAGCTTTGTAAGGATTTTTGGCATTTTAATTATATTCTTTCTTGCCTTTAAAAAACGAACGAACACGAAAAGCCTCGAGCATGTTCGTTCGGTTCGTTTATAGCTCTATTAACCAATATACCTATAGGGTTTCCCATAATTAATAATCAACAAGGGATTGTAAATTTGTAACATAAACATTCTTATTCAAAAAGTGACCATCCTTTAAAATATAGACTACATTTCTATGTCTAATAAAAAAAGAAAAAGGAAAAAAATTATATACTTAATGTGAAAATTATCATCGTTATTACTTATTCTGTTAAGTTGTTAAGTTATGTTTTATGAATTAAGTACAAAATAAACATGTTTATTACTTACTCTCGCTTAAACCTTACTCTCGCTTGAAGTCCTAAAAGAATAGGTGTACATAATTGAGACTATATTCATGTAAAATCACAAACAATTATCTATTTTATTATGGTTATACAATTTATTTATAAGAAATTTATAAATATTAAATCCTTTTACAAACTTTTTATATTTATAAGTTCTTGATATAAACCGATCAATCCAAACTGCAAACACCTCTAATATTATTTACATTTTTCACAGTTCAAACGTTATTCTAACAAAAATAATCGGGCTTTTTTGTGAATAAATAAATAGGTAAAACTTAGGAATACGATTTCAATTAATTTTGAAATCTTAATAAATTAAATATTTAAATCTCAAATAATATACCAGTAAAGTAAGGGTAAAATTATTTGGATCTCCTTATAGTCTAATTTGACTATAGTGATATGATGTATGTGAATATGTGATCGTATAATCTTTATTGAAAACTGTAATTATTGATATGACATGTCTAGTATGTAAGAGAAAGACGATCTAAATAGCATCACCTGTAAAATAATTGATAATTACTAAGTGGATGTGGTCTAATCTCATTGGTTTGGGATTAGTCAATGAACATAAAGAATGACTAGTCTTTGCTTGTCTACAATTGGATACTACCTACTTTTTATTATTTCTTTAGCTAAATATTTGTTTAATATAAGTGTGCCGAAAAGATATTGTTGTATAATATAAGCAGCCTAACCTTTTCTCATATCTTTTAAATTCCCAACACTAACAATCCATTATAACTTATAATTATAAATCTATTATATATAGACTTGATACAATCTGATGTTTCACAATTTTTATTTTATTAAAGAAACCCTACATTTCAAACATACTCTTAAATTTATACATTTGTTACTATGTGAACTGAATCTAAAAGTTAAGAATTATCTTAACACCATATCATTTATTGTAACAATATAAAAAAGCTACCTAGAACTCTAACCCAAAATACTAAGCATTTTTACTTTTAACCTAATGTACGTTTTTATTTATTTATTTATTTATTTATGATAAGCACGCTTAAATTAAACCTCCCAATATATGAAAACAAACAACCACCCAATCTTGTTATCAGTACTTAAAATATGACCCAACCCCTGAATACAAATATCTGGAAAATAGGAGCTTGTAGCTCAATAAAGACACTCGACTATAAATAAAGTCAAATTTATCAATAGCAATAGTTGATGTAATATCTCATAGTTTAAAGCCAAATTCCTTTTGGATGTTTGATGTTTAAATGAAGGAATTGTCAAGCTAGCATATAGAGAATCCAAACCCCTGAAGATGTACGAGTCTCGCACTTACTACAACCCAATGACTAAGACTCTGATACAATTTGTAACATGTCGTATTTTAAAGTTATGGTTTAGCCCAATAACTTTAAAATCAACTTAAAACCATGGTACAAGTTATTGTTAGTACATAATTTTAAACATATAAGATACTTAAACTTAATTCTACTACTTTGTTCATGCAAGATGGGCTTATAAACACCCTCACCTAGACCACTTTCATCATTCTATCTACATGGGACAGATTGTTATAGTACAACAATTCTTTTAGTACTAATTTTAATAATACAACAATTCTTTTCTATTTACGTTACTTTTAGTACTAATTTTGTATTTATAAATATATACTATCACAACTATCAGCAAATAGGGTGTGATTGGTTGGAGGATATAAGATACATAAAAATTAGGCAATGAAACTATTGAAGGTAGTTAGATTATATTAAGGATAGTATATGTATTAGTTCACCTAAGCATTCCATTATGTATATAAAGATTACTCATATATTTAAACTACTTTACAACTTAATGAAACATGTATTTGAATTGTTTAACGTTTAATACATTTAATTGTCGTCTTTAAATGAAGACTGTGCTGAATGAAACAGAAGAACACCGTTGAATCATTTCACTTTAAAGTAAATTCTGAATCATTAAGCATCAAGTATTTTACTTTAATAACCATTCTTTCACACGTTGCCTTGTTAATATTAAGGTTGAAATGGTAATTTACATAATTCATATTGTTAATTAAGAATCCTTATCAAACCATGTCATATTTAAAGACAATTTCATAAATAATTCTTAATCACTCCGTTTTAACAAACAACCTCTAAAATTAAAATAACAAAAAATTATGATATCAATATATTTTAATTAACAAAGCACAAAAAGTAAATATATACCTACACGTAAAACAAGTGAACCATAAACATTATTCACTGTTTCTTTAAAAAAAAAAGAAAAAAAAAAGAAGGAAATGGCCGTCACTGTTTCTTAAAAAAAAAAAAAGACGAAGAAGGAAATGGCCGTGTGTGAAAATGGCATCATTTTCATTTATCCCACGGGAAAGGGTATATGAGTAAATACGACTTAAAAAACCTGGATCCCAAACCACGGTTAAGCAATCCAAATAACCACGGTTAAGTGTTGTGGCAACTTTATCCTCTTTCTCTCTCTAAAACGTTATTAAGCTCTCCCGGTCTCCCCAACCCCCAATTTTCTCTCTCACATCTCTCTCTTTCGCTTCGGTCTTCCGCCGGACAATCTTTATATCACCGCCGTAACGTCACCGGCTACTTCCGTTGTGTAAATCATCGTTTTCTCCAACCGTTGCAGAGTAAGTTTTGACATGATTAAGTTATTCTTACTCTATTCTGATCTGTTGATAAGTTTTTTTATTTCAATCCGCTTTCCGTTTGATTACATTTTGTTGCTGTTTGATTTTGCTCTCCACTCACTTAGAAATCGTGAATTTTGTATTTGCAGGAAATTGCTGATTAATAAGCGTGTAAAAAGATCGGTCATCAGTGTTGCATATTGAATTGTTAACACAGGCGAGTTTTGTGTATTATTTTCAATCCCAAAAGTATGCTAAAAAGATTACTTATTAAAATAACCGTATCATATTATCTGGTTGAATACTATGCTCAATAAGACTGTGTGTTTGTGTGGGTTCTGGAGTATGGATTTGGATAACCATTTCATTTTACTGGTTCTTGAACCACTGTAACCGATTATTTGAGAGTTAATTACGTGAAGGTGTTCTTGTAGGATATTTTTCCTATTAGTGGGACTGACTGTAGGAAAATATTTATTGGTTTGGTAGTTTCGTGAAGAACAATTTGTTTAGTTGAATTTTGTTTTTGTACTTTTAGTTGAAATTGATAAGGCTCCCACTTTCTATGAAGAAAAAGAGCAATAATTGGTTCTTTCACAAAATAAAAAATTGTTGTTTGTTTTATTTCATTTTTGGATGTTCTGAGTTTTGACCTAATAATATAAAAGAAGTTATTAAGTTCAGTGAGAACAACTTGTAACTTCTGTTTTTAGTTTTTCTTGTCCTTGCGTGGGACTTGATTTCTATTGTCCAGTATGGTGCTTTGCAGCAGGTATAAAGTCGAATGCAGTTTAGCATTTTTTTTTTCTTTTCTGTTTATTTATTTGTTCGATACTGTAATTTCAAGTTTCAATGAAGTTCATACCTATCTGCTTGACATCAAAGCTGGAACCTTTTCTTTCTTTTTGTTTCTTCTTTGTGGTTGACAGAGCAATTTGTAGGTAACATACAGTGTATTGAATTATTAATGATTAGATGATAAACCTTCTTTAAAAGCAATATGCCAATATGCATTTTGCTCTGTAATTGTTTCTGAATGTGTTTAGACATCACAGCAGTTGCTGTGCTAACCGCCAAACTGAAGTTTACAATGAACATTCAAGACTTTGAACTTGCTTCCTGTGAGTTATATGTTGTTTGAGTTGCTCAGGATGTTTCTCTGTCTTTTAAAATGTTTAACCTTGGTGCTCATTGTTTTTTCTTGATATCCCATTGTCATGTGGAAGACATAGTCTTTACTTAATAAAGTTATTAAGTTAGTGATTTTCTTTTTCTTTTTTCCATTTGGAATATGATTGCTATTGTTCACATAAAATATAGGCATATATGACTTTTACATGTCAAATGGATTACTTTTATTCTCATAGTTCATATGAACCTCCTAACCTTTTGCTTGAATTCTCCCTCCCTCCACGCCTCTCTCTTTCCTGATTATATTGATGCCTGTGTTACATGGTGGCATGGAAATAAGTAATATCTGGATCTTAATTAATCATACTACCTGTCCATCTTTTATCTCATATTTACCCTTTTCTTATATGTTCTGCAGGATCGTTAAACCAGATATCCCTTTTGAGGGCATTCTTTTGTTTTATAAATCAAGTTGTATGATCAAGTAAAAAGTTGTGATACACAAATAATGGCATCAAAATCTTGTGCAAACATTTTAGATTTGGTTCCTGATAAGCACCTACTGGATATCCGTCAAACTCCCAGGGCTCTTCCACGGGTGATGACATTACCTGGGATTATCAATGGTTATGATGGGGATTCAGATAGTATCTCATCTGGTTCTCACGAGAGAAAAATCATTGTGACAAATATGTTACCTTTGCATATACAGCGGGACCCTGATACCCTAAAGTTGACCTTCAGTTTTGACGAGGACTCACTCTATTGGCAACTAAAAGATGGATTTCCTCCTGAAACTGAGGTTGTGTATGTAGGTTCACTCAAGGTTGAAGTAGATCTTAGTGAGCAGGAAGAAGTTGCTCAGAAACTTCTGGAAGAATTCAATTGTGTTCCCACCTTTCTCCCTCACGACCTTCACAAAAAGTTTTATGCCGGGTTTTGTAAACAGCAATTATGGCCACTTTTTCATTACATGCTTCCCATTTGCCCAGATCATGCAGATCGCTTTGACCGCATTCTCTGGCAGGCCTATGTATCTGCAAATAAAATATTTGCAGATAAAGTTATGGAAGTTGCAGACCCAGATGATGATTATATATGGGTTCATGATTATCATCTTATGATCTTACCTACATTCTTAAGAAAACGCTACAATCGAGTCAAGCTCGGTTTTTTCCTTCATAGCCCCTTTCCTTCATCAGAGATATACCGAACTCTTCCTGTAAGAGATGAAATTCTCAGAGGACTTCTTAACTGTGACCTCATTGGGTTTCATACCTTTGACTATGCACGACACTTTTTGTCTTGCTGCAGTAGAATGATGGGCCTGGATTATGAATCCAAAAGAGGACACATTGGGCTAGATTACTTCGGTCGAACTGTATACATTAAAATTCTACCCGTCGGCATCCATATGGGTCGGCTTGAATCTGTATTAAATCTTCCAATTACATCGAGTAAAGTCAAGGAGATAAGTCAACGGTTCAAGGGGAAAAAACTGATAGTTGGGGTTGATGACATGGATATCTTTAAAGGCATCAGTCTTAAGTTACTAGCATTTGAATATCTCTTGCAGATGCATCCCATGCTGCAAGGTAATCTGGTTCTGATCCAAATTGTGAACCCTGCAAGGAGTACAGGAAAAGACGTGCAAGAAGCAAAGAGGGAGACTTATTTAATTGTAAATAGGATCAACGAGGCATACGGTTCACCTGATTATCAGCCAGTGGTTCTGATTGACCGGCCTGTTGCTCGTTATGAGAAGTCTGCTTATTATTCCATGGCTGATTGTTGCATAGTCAATGCTGTTAGGGATGGAATGAACTTGGTACCATATAAATACATTGTTTGCAGGCAACACTCTCCTAATTTTGATAAAAGTGCTGACAAGGAAATTCCTCGCACAAGCATGTTGGTTGTGTCTGAGTTTGTAGGGTGTTCACCATCTCTAAGTGGTGCTATACGGGTCAACCCGTGGGATATAGAATCCGTGGCTGGAGCTATCAGTTCTGCTATAACAATGAAGGATTCAGAGAAGCAATTGAGACACGAGAAACACTATCGATATGTAAGCTCTCATGATGTGGCTTATTGGGCTCGTAGCTTTATGCTTGATTTGGAGAGAGCATCGAAAGATCATTATAACAAACGTTGCTGGGGTATTGGTTTTGGGCTCGGTTTTAGAGTTGTCTCTCTTTCTCCAAGTTTCAGAAAACTGTCTCCCAACTATATTGTATCCGCATATAAACGGTCAAACAGACGTGCAATATTCCTTGATTATGATGGTACCCTTGTCCCACAATCGTCTATTGTGAAGACTCCTAGTGAAGAACTTATCAGTATATTGAATGCATTGTGCAATGATCCCAAGAACACAGTGTTCATTGTTAGTGGAAGAGGAAGAAGCTCTTTAAGTGAGTGGCTTGCTCCTTGTGAGCGGCTTGGTCTAGCTGCCGAACATGGCTATTTCACAAGGTGTAATATTTATTTGAGACCATAAAACACTATGTGAAATTTTTTGTTTTATATTAACTCTTGTTTTGCAGGTGGCGTAGAACTTTGGAGTGGGAATCAAGTATCCCAGCTACAGATCTTGAGTGGAAGGAGATTGCAGAACCGGTTATGAGACTGTATACAGAGGCAACCGATGGTTCAAGCATTGAAGTCAAAGAGAGTGGTCTGGTGTGGCATCACCAAGATGCTGATCCCGACTTTGGTTCATGCCAAGCAAAGGAGTTGTTGGTGCATTTAGAGAACGTGCTTGCTAATGAACCGGCTGTTGTTAAACGTGGTCAACACATAGTTGAAGTCAAACCTCAGGTATGTTCATCTTCACCCTCTCTCTCTTTCTCTCTCTCTCTCCATTACAGTGTTACTAATGAGGTGTGTTGGGCATTTCTTTTAGAAAGTGATTATGTGATATAGAATAATAACAATCACTTGTTTAATTGTTTGACAAAGTTTGATATTCTGATAGTATTTTGTTTGCTACTTTTAATTTTGAAGGGTGTGACGAAAGGATTAGTTGCGGAGAAAATTCTATCAACAATGGTGGAGAAAGGAGAGACTCCAGATTTTGTGACATGCATAGGGGATGACCGATCAGATGAAGACATGTTTGAAAGCATACGAAACACGGTTTTAAGTGCATCCGTCACTTCAACTCCAGAAATATTTGCTTGTACCGTTGGGCGGAAGCCTAGCAAAGCTAGATACTACCTGGATGACACTGCCGACGTCATAAAATTGCTTGGAGGGCTTGCTAATGCTTCTGATCCAAAACCTGGCAATACTGCCCGATTTCAGGTTACTTTTGATACTGTTTTTTGAGGTATAGCAAACATGTACAGTTTTTTTATTCAGGAAAAAAAAAACAGAAAACAAAGGAAGAAAGAAAAAACTATTAGGATTTAGGATCAAATCTTTGACAGGGTCTGGTGTGCATACTGCTGAAAATTGCTTTGAAAATTTGTTAGAGAGTGGCGTGGGGATTGCCATTTGTTGTAACGGGGTGAATCTCGAGAGATGCATGGGCCTTGAGAGAACACAAGGGACATTTTTTTAATCTATAGCTAGCTGCGCTGTTGGTTGGTTTTATATAAGTTTTTTCCCCTACTTTTGATTCGGTTGCTTAGGTTAAGATGGTGTTTGGCCGAAGAGTTTAGCAACGCAGGAATGACTATTGTTTTTATTTATGCCGAAAGATATAAAAGCATTAGTGGGTCCGTTACAAGCAACCACAATTTCATGAAAAAGATTCTCTTGTAATTGTGGTTTGGTTACAAAATAAACGCATATTAGGCCATCAGTTACACATCACACGCCCCTCCATCAGGTCCATCAAGTAGGAGACGGAACACCAAAACGCGCCCTTCCCCAACTCTTCTCTTTCCCCCTGCGTTCTAGCTAGCCAAACCACTCCGTTGTCTTTTTCCCCTCTCTCTATCCGTCTCCTCTCTCTTCAACATAAATAATAAAATAAAAGGTAATTGGTAAGATTGGGAAGGGTAAAATTTGGTCGTAGGGGGGAGAAAGTGATGTGGCGTTAACGTGGTGAGAGAAGCAAAATGGACGAGAGATGTACAATGGATAGCCTTATAGTGGGACGAAATATGTCTTCCAATACATTGCTCTATCTTTGTTCGGGAGGGGGAAGGGAAAAGATGTCTTGTGATATCGTAGAGTTTCTATATTTTTCTACTAAAATTTTCTATTTGTTATATTACCTACTGAAAGCGGTATTAGGGTGTGGAAAAAGTAGCCCCCAACCTTAAGGTTGTAGGTTGAAGCCCCCGTAATGAACGTATGGTATAGAATTAGGTGGATGTATAGCTGTTCAAAAAAGAAGAGTGTCAAGTTGAGAAAAAAAAAAGAAATGAGTAAATTTCACATATCAATCATTTAATTTAATTTGATACGAGAATAATAAAGTATCTTTGACATCCTTTTCCGCTTGTAATTGCCATCGCTGTTTATGAATGATGCTATAAAATTATGTTCTTTGTTAAATCTTTACCAACTGCTTCCGAGACCCCCTCCCTTTTTTAGGTTAAAAGATAGATTTTTACTAGTTCGCCTTCCTAAAAAGCCCGTGTCTTTCTTTTCAAGACATTATTACACCGGTCAGCGGAATTTAAACATCGAATAAAAAAAGATCGGTTTTTACTAATCATCAGCTATGATGCAAGCCGATTTCATTAAATCGATGGGTGTTGAAAGTTATTCGTCATCATTTTTAGTCGGATCTTGAGAGTTTCCAAAGAAGCTCGCTGCTTTCTGTCAATGGTATTTTCCTGCAGTTTCTTTGTGGCTTGCAACTGACAAACACAGCTTTGCTTTCCAATTACCCCAAGAATATTTCCCTTTTTTATTTTATTTTTTTAAATAATCGACTTTATAGAAGTAACACCCATCTGATCAAGACTACATGCAGATTCAAGGATTCATTTCCAAATGCTCGAAGAGCCTTTTACTAAGCTTTTAGATATAAAATGTGTTTGTTTTTTTTTATCCTTCCATTAAGATTTGAAAACTTTTTAAAACTTCTAAACGAATAAGTGATCGGTGTTCATTTGAAAACTCTTAAAGTTATAAAACGTCAAACTTCAAGAAATCATCGGTAGCAAATCTCAATCTTCATGCTTTAAATTATCCATGTCCTCTCAATTTCTTAATGCCACAGTCACCTGCGACCTCAAACTTGTTAACTGTCATCAACTGTAACTCTCCGACCGTGGCCGCCCTATTTACACCCTTTGACGGTCTTCGTTGTTCTTACACTCCTAGACTATCGCCGCCTCGTGGCACTCGTTGTCATACTAAGACTCTCCAACCTTCATCCTCATAGGCACACTCGCCGCCGATGCCTCTACATCATAGTAAGTATTTTGAACCCTTCTTTCTATGGATGTTTTCTAATTTCGATGGCATTAAATGTTTGATGATTTTGATTATATTAAAACTTAAAAAAGATATCAAATATTTAATAACAGATATCTACAAACATTTAGACATTTTATAAATCAAATATGAATAAACTGTAAACATTTAAAAAATGATATTAAAATTCAGACAAAAAAAACATCTTAGAAAACAAATGAAATCTATCTTTATTAAAACCACACATCAAAACCATAAAAAGGCTCGAATGATGAGACCGAAGTGTATTTGGTGACCCAACAATTGACATTTATATAAGAGACTGAAAAATTTCTAGCACAACCCATCATTTTTACGGCTTGTTAAAGCTTCATTTTTCCTCCTCAAAACAATCCGATCGTTTTTAAATAATTAATCATGCGAAGGCTTCGAACAAGAAAGTAAATTACCTTTCCAAGAAAATAAGCTGCTCAAAATTTTGTCTACAACCATTCTTACTAGTATAATACCCGTGCGGTGCCCGGGTAGGTTTTATAAACTTAGATATGTAACTCTTTTCATTTATACATACTCTTTCTGAACATTATATAAATTTTGAAAGCTTATGTTATAACACACAACTACATATTAAAACAAGCAATATATTCATCACAAAATATGTTGAACATGTACAATAGATAAAAATGATACTTAACGACATGAATATAAAAGTTTATTTTCAGAAAAGTAAACAAAGATAACATTATATATCTAATTTCAGCCACCTTAAACATCGTTGGTTTGAAAATGGTATACCGGTTCATCCCGTTGTCATATGTCATCAATGCATTCGGCGTAAAGATAATATTAAAACAGGTTATAAGAATGAATCGTTTTATGGTAGCGAATATGAATAAAATGTAGAAAGGGAAAAAAATTAACATGCTTGAGTTTCCATAAGAATAGTAATATATAAACATATTTATGCTGTTTACTTAGTGTCTTAATTTAGTATTGTTTAGATCATAAGTTCATAACATTATAATCATTTCTATAAATTGGTAAATCTAACCTCTAAATGCAATCCAAAAACTATAAAGACAAAACTCTGTTCTTCAACTGTATTATAAAACCTTCAAGATAATTTCAATAGAAGGAGATAAAAGAACATATAACTATTCTTCGATCAAAGTAATGGTTTAGAAAATCACAAATCATACAACATAGGGAAGAATTTCATATATGTCCTTATGAACTCACTTAATTACACATAAATCCTTTCAAAGTTCAATATTACGTATATATCCTCCCAAAACTTCTAAACTCTCAAATGTATCCTTGTACCCAATTTATTAATTTTTAAATCATTAAAAAATTAAAAAACATAATCCTTAATCTAATTTAGTGATAAAATACCTTAAATACCCTTAACCATTCTTTACCTATCTTCCATTCTTTACCTTTACCTATCTTGCATCTTCATTGAAGACTAAATCAGATCAATCCATTTATATTACATCTGTCAGTTGAAAACTCAAAACCCATCACTAAAATCATTTCCACAAACACTACAAACTTCCATCTTCCATCTTCATTGAAGCGACCTAGAGATTCATAGGTTTAGATCTGTAATAAGTGACGAGAGATCGAGATCTTCGTCGCAAAACTGGAGAGTCGGACGTGTGTCGGAGTTGTACGGCAGCGAGAGCCGGCGTAGATCTACGATGGAGGCGTACAGCGGAGTTGTACGACGGCGAGAGAGATTTGTGTCGGAGAAGGTGGAGATGGAGGACATCGGTGGTGTTGAGTCGGAGACGGAGGTCAGCGGCGGTGTTAGACTGTTGGAGATGAAGGTCAAGCAGCGGTGTTAATGTTGGAGATGGAGATCGGTCGCCGAAGATGGAGGTTAAACGCCGGAGGTGGTCTGGCGGTTCACAGGCCGATAGAAAGAGAGTGTGAGTGTGCTCTTTTGAAACTTATTGTGGTGTTTGTGGAAATGATTTGAGTGAAGGGTTTTGAGTTTTCATATGGACGACCGTATTACCCTTTTGTGTTAAGATCAGGTTTAATTTCAACTGACAGATGTAATATAAATGGATTGTTCTGATTTAGTCTTCAATGAAGATGGAAGATAGGTAAAGAATGGAAGATAGGTAAAGAATGGTTAAGGGTATTTAAGGGATTTTATCACTAAATTAGATTAGGGATTATGTTTTTTAATTTTTTAATGATTTAAAAATTAATAAATTGGGTATAAGGATATATTTGAGAGTTTAGAAGTTTTGGGAGGATATATACGTAATATTAAACTTTGAAAGGATATATATGTAATTAAGGAAGTTTATAAGGACATATATGAAATTCTCCCTAAAAAAATGTGATATCATGCTATGAAGTCTCCTAAAACCATTTTAATTAGTTAACTTTTAATTAGTAATAATTTATGAGCCGTTGACCGATCTTGACATATGAACTTTTACCAAATAGTCATGAGAACGACTTCACGAGAATATTTAGTCTGATAAACTATTTATCTTTAGCCAATCATTTTTGGTTTTAGCTCTAACTTAATAACTTTGTTGACTAGCTGTTCTTTATATTTGTTGAAATCAATATAGTTTAGGAAAAATATATAACCTATAATGCTAACACGTAACATCACGAAACTTAGGTATTTTTGTTACTCGTATATATTGATCTTTCTTAATCATCTGACCCAAGCAATTTGAACAAAATCATTATCGAACCTACAATCTCTCACGATTTGGACATACATCGAACCATAAGGATTTGCGAACATGAAGAACCTATAACAAAAGAATCATCATCATCCTCGTCAAAGAACTTTAACATAGACACACATATCTGTTAGGGGTTCGAAGAAGAAAGATATAAACATCTTAATCTTTTACAAAATCGAACCATAATTAGCGTGTCAACATAGTGGGTTGTTGTCGAAGCTTAGGAGTGTAGTACGTACGTTGTCATCAGAATCTGGGTTTAAAAAGTGTGAGTTTGAATTTAATATGAAAATTAATGCCGTTTTAATTATTAGAATCATTGAAAACAAAAATAATAAGAATAGATCACGCTAAAATAGGTTGTTAACATGTTATCAAATTAAGAAAAAATAATTTTAAAAGTAGAATTAATAATATGCAATGAAGATTTAAACAACAAGTGCAATCTTAGTGAATAATAGAGAATCAAGAAACCATTAAATATATATATATATATCAACATCTAGAAATAAAAAAATCTGACCATCAAATTTCGAAGCACGTACACGTTAAGTAAACCTTTTTTTATAATTGTATATTTCAATCAGTCATTTAATAATTAGTATTCATCTTAATTAATTGTTATCTCAATATATATAGATGACAACTACAAAATAATGGTCTACAACTTTACATAATTAATTTCTAACCTGATTTAATTTATTTGTCTTGGGGAAATGAAGGAAGACTTACGAGTGCTAAGCAACAATATATATATATTGCTATCAAAGTTTATTTATTTATTTATAACTATTTATTTAAAAGTCCAATTTATAAGAGACCGAATTAAACCATCCGTACTTGATAAAGAATAAGCATAACATGATTAAAACTTATTTACGTAAACATGTAAAAAACTATAACACCGCTTCTGAAAACAGTGAATTTACTGAAAATTCAAGTTTTTAACCCGCGTGGATACCTTTCAAATTCATAAACATCAGATTTAGCAGCGGAATTTAATTTCAAAGTTTACAACAGCTATTTACATTGCATCAATCTTGAAACATCTGTTTGGTATTACCTAACACTACGACCGACCATAACATCAAATATCTACATCTTAAAAAAGTGTTCCAACCCAAAATAAATACATCCAGTAATAGGCAACCCCGCTCACCAGGCCACCTAATCTTCACCTGTAAAAAAGGTCAACGTAGCAACATTAGCTATACAACATAGCTAGTGAGTACTAACTTTTCATAAGCATCAATAAAGCAAGTCATACATCATATAAGCAACCAATCAATACTATCTTATCACATTGCGGTGTGCTGACAAGATCAGTAAGAATCATATCTTGCAGGATAGCTAGTCCCACTCAAAGATCCAGACCGAAGAATCAGAC
>JAUEJL010086972.1:0-14650 GCA_032274825.1 Drosophyllum lusitanicum
ATGTCTTGAACAATTATATTAGTGTTTCTATTTTCTAAACATATGTTGTGGGTCTATGAACAATTATATATATATATTTGACTATTTATGAACATGTAGTATATATAATTTTGAAAATTTTACATAAAAAATCCAATCTGAGTACTCCCCGAGTACTCCCCGCCTAGGCCGAGTACTCGCTACTCCCCGCCTACCGCCCGGCTCCTGCCTAGCGACTTCTACAACATTGATATTTTGAGTATTATTTTAACTATAAATGTTTTCAAAACTTGTGGAACACAAAACTATATATTGAATTATATATTATTTTGGATGTTTTATAGTTTTGATGCATCGAGCTATTTATCCATCTATGGGGGTACCATAGGCACATCATTGGGAGCACCGGTGGTGTGACACCTTCTGTGGCGGTGTGATCAGTCCACGGCGTCTCCTAGGGGTTTGGCTCCAAGAGCTATTTTGGTGAGGAGGCGTATGGGTCGACCCTAGACTTGTAGGATATGTTATGTTATGGTGGATGGTAGTGTGGTGCTCAACACCCATCTCACATTTGTAGGGTACATTTGGATCTGCAGGTCCAGTGTACAAAAGTCTGGCATTTGTCATATCTGTCTCTTGACGGTGTGCAAGTGTATGCGCTTCTGGTAGGAGCTCGACGTGATACGATATGTGATTTGATATGATTTGTAACATTTGTTGGTATGATATGTATGAATATGATATGTTTGCATTTAATACAGAAAACCTTTTTATTAAATGAGTTATGATTCCGAAGGTATTTTGAATTGGAAACTTTGATTATTGATACTTCTGTGTTTGGTTCGATTATTATTGTTATTATTATGTATGTTATATATCCGCACACTAGGCAATTGACTTAGCCGCAGTTTTCTTTTCTTCCTATGCGGTAGGTGTTCAATGGTGCTTTACGGGAAGAGATCGAGAGCTAGTCTAGCCGGAGCTTTTAAGGTGGTACTTGTGGATTGGTTTTGAGAAGTATTTTATTAGATATGCTCTGTTTATGTATCGTATGAGTAGCACCCGTTTCATGCTGTGACGAGGTGTTACACCCTGCCTCTTCAAACTTCCGTTTGTCCATCACAACTGCCCTTTTGTCTTGTTGAATCCTGGAGCTTTTTTATCTGCAGGGTTATGATGCTCGAAATTGTAGAACCTGCCCTTGACACTTGAGCTATGTGCTACGGTTGTGCCTTATATTGGCTAAAATTTAGGATGCTAATACTGAAATTTATATGATTTTGTGATGATCAGTTCCTACCTCAGATCTCTCCATTGTACTCATAAATCCTATCCATATCTTATACTAACATTCTCTTTCCAGACTCGATCTCTCCTACCTCACAAGGAGGGGCCCACCAATTGGAACACAACTCACTCTTTTATCCTCTCAAACCCACTCTTATCTTTATTAGAAAAGTGCAAATCTATGGCTCAAATGAAAGAAATCCAGACACAAATGATCATAACGGGGTTAATATTAGATGGGTTAGCTGCAAGTCGATTAATTGCCTTTTGTGCAATCTCAGAATCAAGTAATCTTGATTACTGTAAAAGAATACTGAATAATTTACATAACCCAAATATATTTTCATGGAATTTAACCATCAGGGGTTACTGTGAGAGCGGCAAACCGGAAGAAGGTTTTCTGCTGTATATGGAGATGCTAAGAAGGAGCAAAGCGTTGCGACCAGATAATCACACGTATCCCTTATTGCTTAAATGTTGCACAAAGTCATCTTTCATTTGGATGAGTTTTGGGGTTATTGGGCATGTTGTTCAATTGGGTTTTGATACTGATGTGTATGTGAATAATGCCATTATTCATATGTTGGTGTCGTGTGGGAAATTAGATGATGCACACAAGGTGTTTGGTGAAAGTTGTCTAAGAGATTTGGTGTCTTGGAATTCAATTATTAATGGATATATTAGGAGTGGGAAGCCATGGGAGGCTTTAAGTCTGTACCGGCAGATGGAGGAAGAGGGGATTAAACCAGATGAGGTTACCATGATAGGAGTGATATCTTCTTGTTCTCTTCTGAAACACTTGAATCTTGGGAAGGAATTTCATCAATTTATTGAAGAAAATCAAATAAAGATGACAGTTCCACTAGGTAATGCCTTAATAGACATGTATGTGAAGTGTGGGAATATGGAGGCCGCAGAGACCTTATTCAACAAGATGACTAAGAAAACAATCGTATCTTGGACCACCATGGTTGTTGGTTATGGTAAACAAGGTCGCATTGATGATGCAAAGAAATTGTTTGATGAAATGCCCGAAAAAGATGTGGTTCCATGGAATGCGATGATCAGTGGTTACATTCAAACCAAATGTTATAAAGATGCGTTAGCAATGTTCCATGAAATGCAAGCTATGAAGGTTGAGCCTGATGAGGTAACCATGGTTAACTGCTTGTCCGCATGCTCACAACTCGGAGCACTTGATATTGGAATTTGGATTCATCACTACATCAAAAAACACAATCTTTTCTTAAATGTTGCCTTAGGTACTGCATTAGTTGACATGTATGCCAAATGTGGTAATTTAGCCAAGGCAATCCAAGTTTTCCATGAAATTCCTAGCCGAAATTCATTCACATGGACTGCCATAATTGTTGGTCTAGCCAACCACGGCAACGCTCATGACGCCATATCATATTTCTGGGAGATGATCAATGCTGGTCTCGCCCCAGATGAGGTCACATTTGTAGGTGTCCTATCAGCTTGTTGCCATGGTGGTTTGATAAACGTGGCTCGCATGATTTTCAACCAAATGACATCAAAGTTCAATGTTCCTCCAAAATGTAAACATTACTCTTGTATGGTAGACCTTCTTGGTAGGGCAGGCTTACTAGAAGAAGCCGAAGAGCTCATCAAGAGTATGCCATTTGAAGCTGATGACATTGTGTGGGGAGCACTATTTTTTGCATGCAGAGTCTATAGGAACATTGAGATGGGGGAACGAGCAGCATTTAAACTTCTTGAATTGGACCCTGATGACGGTGGAATCTATGTGTTGCTAGCCAGTATGTATTGGGAAGCAAAGATGTTTGAGAAGTCTATGGAGGTGAGGAAGTTGATGCAGGTAAGAGGTGTAGACAAGACTCCTGGTTGCAGTTCAATTGAGGTGAATGGAAATGTTTATGAATTCATTATTAGAGACAAATCACACCCTCAAAATCATGAAATAAATGAATGCTTGGATCATCTAAGAAAACAACAACCGGTGGGTTTTGAAGATACAGATTTTCAGTTTCTTCAACTTTAAGTTATTAGTTTGAGTGACACATACACAATGGTGAGTGTTTATGTGATTTGGCAAAGGAAATCTGTAGTGAAAACCAAAGGCCAACAACATCGTTTATGCAATGAAAACCATGCATGTCGAGGAATGAATATTTACAAAGACAGAGATAGATATGGGAAACACAATATTTACTTGTTTGTATTCATAACCAAAAATGTAATTAACTCTATTTATTATTATTATTTTATTTTTATTATGCGAAACTAATTGAGATCCAAGAGGAGTAGAAATAGTATCTCTTGAAGCTATAAAACTCATACGGTCGTGCCATATAGAGGTCACTTCACATTTGTGAAAATGGCAAGTTGATCACTCGTAAATAAATAAATAAACCTTTCTAATTAAAATTTATGTCTATCATCGTATTTCATTTGGTTAATGCTTTCAATGATACATGGATATTTGTTATATCAAGTAGATGTCTGTCTTACACTAATCTATACAAACATTAAATTTTTAAAACTGAAGAAATCGATTTGCATGCGAATTTATATTAAGGGCAAATTGCTGAGAAAAGTAATCTAAATATCAAAATTTGTCAATAAAGGTAACGTTTAGTATTTTTGGCCAATAAAGGATTATATATTCAATTTATAACAAAAAAGAGCATAATGCATGAAATTTATACCTTTTTTGTTACAAATTGAAATTTATAATCCTTTCTTGGCCAAAAAAATTGGACGTTACCTTTATTGGCAATTTTCGATATTTAGGTTACCTTTCTCGGCAATTTTCCCTTTTAAAATTTAAATTTCAAGTATTAAAGAAAATTTTAAAAATGTTATATTTTTACCCTTAAACTGGTCATACAGGTGATTTTCGGGTTGTTGGGTTGACCTTAACCTGATCCATTTATTTTTGTGTCGATTTCGTGTCAACCTGCTTTTGACCCGTTTCGGGTTTGTGTCACTTTTTTTTCGTGTCGGGGTCGGGTTTTGTGTCGACCCAGAAATTGCCAGCTTTACTTTTTGGCATATCGCGAATCTATTTTTATGCGTTCAGAACTAATTAAACAAATGGTTAAATTCATATCATGGTAATAAAGTTTCACTTTTGTTCCACTAAGGTTACTCATACTTAAGTATCAGACATGACTGCTCTATAAGAGCATTATTAAAATTGATATTGCAATATAGAATATGATGATGAAAATAAAAAAATTTCAAAATAAATCACACTACGTACAATGCCGAGTACTCCTGATTTTATATTCGTTCTTATTTTCATTTCATGTGTTCTTCTTGTATGCCACCCATTTAAAGTACGTAATCTACTTATCATCACCTATTATTTGTTCTTGCTTTCTATTGTCTATCTATATGGTTGTTTTGGCTCCTATCAATTGGTTCCATATATTGTTGCGAAACCTCTAAATCAATTGAGGAATTGAAATCACATAAGAGTAAGGATCTGTGGTCTCATGAGGCAATCAAATCTCTATATTCTCAAATAAGATCTCGTCATCTCTACGAATTTGCTAAAGCAACAGTTCAATGAGCTGCCTGAGTCGTTGGATAATGAACCAACAACGAACATTTCTTCGATAAGATTTTAATGTCGAGCGAGCTTTCATCTTTTGGCAAGACATTGACATTTCTAGGTTTGATTTGGAACAACCACACTGTACTTGAACGTGAATTCCCCTATCAAAAGGGAAACCTCAAAGTGTATATTGAAGAATTTGAAGTTTATTCTGCAAGAATCGAATCAATCGGAAGAAGGATTATGCAGATCGTTCTTACGTCGCCTTCAATGTGAAATTCATATTTGGGTTCTTACAATACTTACATTGACATTTGATCAAGTGAAGAACTATGCTTGGAAGGTTGAACCAGCGACATCTTCATGCGGGCGTTAGACCACTGCCCAAAAGTAAGCACGCCTAGTCCATTTACTTAGGGTTCAGACAAAACGGCCCAAGCCCACACTTGGATTTCTGCTTGGGGATGAAGGCCCTGAAACAAATGGGGCCGATTACAATCTCCTTGGGCTATCGTGTCTAGTGCTACTCTCTTTATATTCCCGGCCATCACCTTGTTATCATTTTTAAATTCCCAATCTCAGCCTCCCTAAAGAGTCTTACATACGTTAATTACTACGGAAAGAAGCATGTTAAACCACTTGAATTAACCCCAATTCCACTATTATAGAACCACTTTGACCCAGGTCATCAATTCTTGAGAAGGTTGTTGAAGTTCAACAACCCCGGCAATTATATATAGTGAGAGGTATTTCGGCTCATGATATTGTTACATGAATAACGACGAAAGAAATTACTAGATTGGAATGCTAAACCAATGGGTTCTTGCCTTTATGATCTCTCCATGCGAAGTGTCCCACATGGGAGAAAAGAGTAATCTCTTAGTATGTTTATAACCTTGAAAGTGTAAGGAGCTCACAAGCTTCTTTGTGTGGTTTTACTACAAGACCTGCCTGCATGCAAGGGGTGCGTATTGTGGATTTTGTAGGCTAAATTCGCCGAACTTGTGTTTGGGGGCGACCTGTAGACACTACGAAATCTTGAGCTCACAAGCTTCTTTGTGAGGTTTTACTACAAGACCTGCCTGCATGCAAGGGGTGCGTATTGTGGATTTTGTAGACTAAATTCGCCGAACTTGTGTTTGGGGGCGACCTGTAGACACTACGAAATCTTGAGCTCACACAACTTGGTTTTACTCCATGACCCAGTTTCAATTTTTGTAACCGAAACACATTGAAGCTAAATAAAGTCGTCATCTCCGACAGTTCATCTGCTTAGGTTGTTGTACGTTGGGAACAGACGGAGAATCTTTTAAGGAAATAATGTTACACATGAGCCTCAACCACTCTTCGGGTTTTCTTCTTTGCTGCAGTTTCGGAATTCGTTTTAAACTCACTTCTTCAGGAATCAGTTTCCTATCATTCGGAAATCATATTTCATAACCGGACTTTTAGGAATTTGTTTTCTGAAGAATGCGATTTTCTGGACTCGTTTATTCGTTTGCTGAATTTTTTTACTTACACATTGTTACATTCCAATAGTCGAGGCCAATTTTATATTTGGGCAGCTGATTTGATTTGAAAGTAATTAACATATTCAAATAAGGATTAATTAAGGTGCTTGCATTTATATCACATCCTCAACATAATTACCTTTTTCATACTTCCACAAAGTCAAAGTATATACCATATAGCATGTATACAACAACAATAATATTACCTAATTTCGTTATAGAGGATATAAGGAAAGTAATATACAGAAAATTATACCTCTATCAACAAATAGAGATCACATAAATGTACCATATTAACATAAATATATCATATTCTTATAGAAAACACTTTCCAAAGTTCAAAATTAAATAGTATATAAGTTATTCATTCTTAAAATCTCACTTCACTGGATTATTGATTGAGTCACCTTGATTAATCAATATCACTACATCCCCAATGGGTTCCCTACATTTCTCAGTACCATCCACTTTCACCAAAGAAGTCAGTCATATTGTTAAAGAAAAACTACTACAATTAATAACTCCATACCTCATGTTCTTTTTCAAAATCAAATTATATATATAATTTAATGGCATGTCTATTTAGGGTGTATTTGGCAAAACCGAATAGAGATTGAACTAGAGTTGGCCAGTCGGGGCTGGAGCTAGAGCTAGAGGCTAAAAATTATTTATAAAAAGATTTTAGTTAAAAGAACTAGAACTTGAGTTGAAGAATGTAACATAACGTTAAAAAAACATATGAGTAATAAGGAATAACATCTACAATTGCTAATTGTATATGAACCATTCCATATAGGTATAAAAGATTGTTGATTTAATGTCATATAAAACATTCTACTATAATTGCTAATTGTTATTACCAGTTTCCAAACGAGATATTGTCTAGAGTATCTCAATATATAATTCCAAGCTCTATTTCTTTAATTCTTATTAGGGCCCATACTTGATAATTATGCCTTGAACATGTTCAAGCCTAATGAAACTAGTTTAATACTCATGCAGTGCTCGGGTTAGTTGAAAATGCTGGAAAGATTATGGACAAACATGTAAGTATAGATAAAAAAGCTATAACATAAAAATAGATAGACTTTCTTAATCACAAAAACACAAAACATGTTACATTAGATAAATGGTAGTTAATAACATGCAAGAAATAAAACTCAATCTAAATAGTATCCAACATCTAATTAGTGTAATACCTGTGTATTGCTTGTGTTTCTTTAAAAAAAAATCAAGGATGAAATTTTAAAAAGTTACAAAAAATTATTGTCTATTGTTTCAAAAACTTTAAACCAACTAATATATTATACATATATACATTAGGCAAGTGGTCGGTATCGGTTTAGAAGTTTTGATGTCGTTTTGTTAGTATAATATCCGTTTGTTGCTCGTGTGTACCTGATATTTTGATAGACATTGCGTTGCTCGGATCTACCTTATATTTTGATATATCATATACATGTACCAAGAGCTACAAAAGTATATGATAAATGGTACAATCCTACCTTTGACTTTATTTTTTCTTTTCAGGCTAGGAAAAGTGTATCAATTTGATGCTATGATGTCATTTGCCTAAAATTAAAGGAGCATCTCAATCAATTAGGAGATCAATACTTTAATTGGGAGTCAAAGTCAACCTATAAATAGCCCCTTTCTTTAGAATAGAAAACACACAGTGCACACAACAAAGAACTCTACTCTTCTTCCTCTTATTCTTTTATTCTGCTATACCATCGGTTGATGATATAAACTTTCTTTAAATCTTTTGGTTGTAATCCTTCTGACTAGTTATTCAATAAAGATGTTACTGATTCAACCTTGTCATTCTGATTTCGAACATGGTATCAGAGCACAGGCTATAACTTGCTCGGTGTTCGTGTTAGTGTTTTCTCTGCCCTACCTCTTGTGACTAATTGCATCCGGTTCTTGCTCTGATTAATCGAGATGTGTTAGGGTTTTCTATGCCCTTGTCGCTTGTGATTTAGGGCTCTGATCGAACATTGCCTTCTTACAACCTCTTGTTCGGGGTTTTTAAAAATCGAGGATATGGGCTTGAAGGGATGTGCTCCTCCTCGTGACCTGGGTATCGTGGTACCTCTCAGACATTCAAAAAGTAACTTTTGGTGCTGTGAATTTCTTTCTTCCGCTGCAAATCAAAGGTTTTCTCTTTAAACACTGAAAATGCATTTTGTTTCTTCGAAGACATACTGTAAGATGTCTTTTTTCTCACCTCGATTCGGTAGCAAGTCACTCCTTTGACGAGCTCCTGTGTTGGACAGGGGTCAACTGCCCGTCGAAGAGACAACTTGGCCTATAGACGAGGACTCTTTTATGTGAAAGTGGTGTTTTTTGTTGGTTAAAATTGAATTTTGTTTCTGCAATCTCTGTTGGAATTGGTTTTAATTTGAAATTTATCTGAATGGATTCTGTGATAACTACTACTCAGATAAACAACTTGGATTTTGGTGATCCCTTGTATCTATATGCTAGTGATACAAATGAAACACCCATTCTATCTTTTAAATTATCCGGAACCGATAATTACAATGTATGGAGTTGTGCTATGACACTAGCCTTAGAAACAAAAAATAAAGTTGGCTTCATTGATGGTAGTTGCATGAGACCCGTTAATAATGAGGTCTTGGCTAAACAATGGGATTGATGTAATTCTGTGGTTCTTTCTTGGATTCTTGGATCTATCACCGAGGAACTATACCTTGGTCAAATTTTTTTAAAAAATGCTTCTCTTGTTTGGCAAGAACTAAAGGAGACTTATGATAAGGTTGATGGTTCTCTAACCTTCAACTTACACCATAAGATAAATTCTTTAAATCAAAATGGTTCTTTTATTTCTGAATATTAGCATAAACTAAACTCACTTTGGAAACAATTTGTTGCATTAGTGAAACTACCTACATGTACTTGTCATTAAAATTATGAACATAATCAATTGTTGAAATTAATGTAGTTTTTGATGGGTCTTGATGAAAAATACTTGCCTATAAGAAGCAATATAATTACAAGAGACCCGTTGCCCAATGTTAAATCTGCTTATGCAATTATTTCTAGAGAAGAATCCCATAGAGAGACTGTTACATGTGGGGTTGAAAGCAAAAACCAAACTAATGCCTTTGCTGCTAAGTTTTCAGAAAACAAAAGAAAAGGAAAAAAATCCAAATTTGGTTAGCACAAATTGTGGTTTGCAAGGTCACACTATTGAAAAGTGTTATAAAATAGTTGGTTATCCAGAAAACTATAGGAAAAAGAATTCAAACCAAAATTTAAATAAAAGCTTTTGTAATAACAGCAAGGCAGAAAAGGAAAATACAAACAACCCTTTCACACTTACTAACGAACAGATCTCCCAACTAATGTTTCTTTTAAGTGAAAAACAAGGTCTTGAAGAAGCAAAGGAAAACATGGCAGGTTCATTTCTAAAATCTGTTTTCTTTAATTCGAATATTGTTTTAAAAAATGATGAATGTGAATCAAGGTGGATCATTAATTCAGCAGCAAACCAACACATGACTTTTTCAGAAAAACATCTAGAAAATGTGATTAATGTGACACATTTAAACTTAAAGTCAATCATCCTAACGGTACCGATGCTATTATAAGAAAATTTGGGAATTTAAAATTATCAGAAAACCTTACTCTCTTTGGTGTGCTTGTTGTTCCTGAATATAATGTAAACCTATTATCTGTCCACAAGAGATATATAGTAATATGTATGTTGGTTTTGATAAAACAAAATGCTACATTCAGGACTTGAAGCAAATGAAAACCATGATGATTGGTAATGAGCAAAGTGGTCTTTATGTGTTAGAATCAAAAGGTATATATTTTAATAATAATGTTGAAACCTGTTTGGCCACTAAAACTTGGCATGCAAGACTTGGACATCCTGCTGACCAAGTCTTGAAGGTTCTCAAACCTAAACTTAATCTCACAGGAGACACCATGAAATCACCTTGTGAAGTTTGCCACAAGGCAAAACAAACAAGGGAACCCTTCCCCTTAAGCGAACATAAGTCAAAATGTATAGGCGAACATCTTGACTTATGGGGACCTTACAAAATTAGTAGTAAGGAAGGCTACAAGTACTTCCTTACAATTGTTGATGACTTTTCTAGAGCTGTGTGGGTATATTTGCAAAAAACAAAGGATGAAGTTTTTCAAAATATTAAGGAACTCACTAACTTGTTAAAAAACCATTTGAAAAAACATCAAGGTGTTTAGAAGTGACAACGGGACTGAATTTGTAAATCAAAAGGTAGATAAATTCCTAAGAGAAAATGGGATAATACATCAAACATCATGTTCTTATACCCCTTAGCAAAATTGAATAGTTGAAAGAAAGCATAGACACCTTCTAAATGTGGCAAGATCTCTAATGTTTCAGGGAGGAATTCCCTTATCTATGTGGATTGAATGTATCTTGACTGCAACCTATCTACCTTCTTCTATCCTTAAAGGTAAGTCTCCATATGAAATAATTTTTGGTCTTGAACCCAATATAACCCACTTGAGAAGTTTTGGTTGCTTGTGCTTTGCTACTATCTTAAACAACTCTAATAAATTTAATAGCAAAGCAGAAAAATGCATTCAACTTGGGTATTCAAACTCAAAAAAGGATACAAGCTCTATAGCCTCGACAATAAGAACATATTCTTTTCAAGAGATGTCAAGTTCTACGAAAACGTTTTTCCATTAAAAATGACTTGTGATAACAAGGAAACTGCTTTACAAAATGAAGAGAATTATAAAATGTTTTTTTGACTTTTTTCAAAATAAAGATTGTGACCCTTCACAACCCAATGATGAGGAAAATGTTCAAAATACCCAAGGTGATGACAGTAACTCAGAATCATTAGGCAGTTCCAGTAGGTCTACCAGCTTTGGAAAAAGCTTTGACAGTCCCGTTGGATCTACCAGTGACGAGAATCCTACTGAAACACCATATGCTGATTATAATCAACCAATTCATGAGGGTGCTTCAGACAGCTCTCATGAAGGGCCCGAATCCTTGAGGAGATCCACCAGAAACACCTCGTTACCTAAAAGACTAAATGACTTTGTTTTAGATGGCAAAGTAAAATATGGACTTGAAAAGGTCCAAAATTACTCAAACCTTGACTCAAATACTTTTTGTTTTGTCTCAAATTTAAACAAAACAGTAGAACCAAAAACCTTCTTTGAAGCTTCTCAAGAAAAATGTTGGGTTGAGGCCATGAATAATGAAATGAAGGCCCTCCATAGAAATAACATCTGGACCCTTGTAGATCTTCACGCTGGTCAAAAGATCTTCACGCTGGTCAAAAGATCTTCACGCTGGTCAAAAATCGGTTGGATGTAAGTGGGTCTTCAAAACCAAATATAAACCCACAGGAGAGATCGAAAGACATAAGGCTAGGTTAGTGGCCAAAGGTTATAGTCAAAAGGAAGGGATCAATTATGAGGAAACTTTATAGTCAATGGTTATGGTTAGATGCCTAATTAGCCTAGCTGTAAATAAAAATTGGCCTCTTTATCAATTAGATGTTAATAATGCTTATCTTTATGGTGACTTAAATGAAGATGTTTATATGGCTCTTCCTCCGGGATATTTTTCTAAAGATGAAACAAAAGGGTTTGTAAGTTGAATAAATCCTTGTATGGGCTCAAGCAGGCACCTAGACAATGAAATGCCAAGCTTACAGCTGCCCTAATTGAAAATGGCTTCATTCAAAGTGACTACTCCTTGTTTGTGAAAAATGATAATGATGTGTTTATAGCTTTACTTGTTTATGTAGATGACATAGTTTTAACTGGAAATAATTTTGAAGAAATAAAAAAGGTGAAACATTTTTTAGTTCAAAATTTCTGATTAAAGATTTGGGGAAACTAAAATATTTTCTTGGAATTAAAGTTTTGGACACCAACAATGGTGTATGTCTTTCTCAAAGAATATATTGTTTGGAACTTCTAAATGAATTTGGTCTTCTAGGTTCTAAACCCATTAAAACTCCAATGGACATGAATCTAAGCATCTCTGTCAGAGATGACAATGATCCTGTCCTTGACAATCTCTCTGAATATCAAAAATTAATTGGGAAACTAATTTATTTAACTCTTACAAGAAGTAATGATCTAAACTTATCTGCCTATGTCGACTCTGTTTGAGGTAAGTGTGTAGCTTCTAGGAGATATGTGACCGGTTTCTGCATCTTCTTAGTAGATTCCTTAATCTCATGGAAAAGCAAAAAGCAAGCTACAGTGTCTCGCTCCTTTGCTGAAGCAGAATATAGAGCAATGGCAACAGTAGCTTGTGAAGTTTTGTGGATTTTAAATCTCTTAAATGATCTTAAATTAAAAAACTTATCTCTTGTAAATTTATTTGTGATAACACTGCAGCAATGCAAATTGCTACAAATCCTGTTCTTCACGAAAGAACAAAACACATTGAAATTGATGTTCATTTTGTAAGAGAAAAAGTTCAAAATGGATACATCAAACCAAGGAAAATTACCTCAAATGAACAAACTGCAGATATCTTCACAAAAAGTTTATGCTCTTCCTAACATCGGTACATATGCAAAAAAACTTAAATTATATGATGTCTTCAAAGTTAAGATTGAGGGAGGGTGATAAAAGGTACAATCTTACCTTTGACTTTATTTTTTATTTTCTAAAATGAATTATTTTGCAGGTTAGGAAAAGTGTATCAATTTGATGCTATGATGTCGTTTGCCTAAAATTAAAGGAGCATCTCAATCAATTAGAGATCAATACCATAATTGGGAGTCAAAGTCTACCTATAAATAGCCTTCTTTAGAATAGAAAACACACAAGGTACACAACAAATATAACATCCTAGTTTTTAGCCTAGTAGTTACGCGTGGTGGTAAGTTTTTCTTTATTTATTTCACTTGTGTTCTCCAATCCCCAACTCAGTAGTCTAATGTCACCGAGTCTTCTCTTTTCCTGAGAACACAACATAACACGAATTAGTAATTCAAGTATCAGAATAACTCAAAAAGCCAAGTTATTTCACAAACGGGTTAAAACTAACCCAATACGACTAACACATGTACACCATCATATAACACATACTCAATATAGTCTATTTATATGATTTATAACATGTAGAAATCAACTAAACATGCATAAGGTTCAACAAATCCAACTTCTTGATTTAAAGTGTACAAATAACTCATATAATACTCCATATATGACATTCATCATCAAACTAACCCATCTATATCAATAAGCCATGATAGAACTAAGTTGGATAGATTTAAATGTCAAATATCTAGAAAAAACAGAAAAACAAGCCCTTGCGGCCACAAGGGAAAACCTTTGTGGGTGCAAGGGATTTCCCTTGTGGTCGCAAGGGGCCCGCGCCTCGCTCAGCAACTGCAGTTTCTGTTTTTCTGCGCAGCTTCACCATCAACACCCCAAATACGAAAATCACGTATGGAAATCGACTTGAAGCCATTCTAAAGTAGTTATAAGCTCAAATAACATGTATAAACATCAAGTACAACACATTAGAATCATTTAGACATCAAATCTCTTCAAAATCAAAACCCATCATCATCATCATCCTCCATTTATGGAGTTTCATGCTTGAATCAACAAAACACAACAATAGACCATCAAATTCAATATTAATTCAACATAAACTTTCAAGTAAACATAAAACCAACTTCAATTTCATATAACTCAATTATCTCAAGAACCTTAGAATTTCAAGTTTGTGTTTCTAAGCAAGAACACATCAAGGATCAAGACTAACCTTTAAATTAGAAGCAATACACCAAAAATAACAAGATTCAAAGGCTGGATTCTTGAGGTTTCTTCAAGTCAAAGGAAAGAAGCACACACACAATTGAGATAACTATGAACAAAGAGGGAAAGAGGTGCCTAAGTCAGCACTACAATTTCAACACACAAACACACAGTACACTTATCTGCTGTCTAATATACAGTTGATTATTTAAGCGGCCCTACTTAGTTAATTATCAATCAACGAGGTATTATTTATGATCCTTATCTAAAAGCGAATCTAATAGGTCAATTAACACATAAATATATAAAACTATATATTTTCTCTTTTTAACCTCGTGATCCAATTTTAAATTCAATAATCCTATAAAAATGAGTGTATGTTAACTCATGGGTGGTATTAGTTGTAACTGACATGGTTACATGAAATTGTTATGATTGATGCTTTGATAGACTGTTTAGTCTGATGATGATTGATTAACTGATTATGTGTTAATTAATTGTTGAGTCCAAGATATGTGCACATGGGATGATAATGTGTACATGGTTTTTGATAGAGGTC
>JAUEJL010086983.1:0-14649 GCA_032274825.1 Drosophyllum lusitanicum
AATTGTGACGAGCCGTAGTTTTGTAATACTGTGTTTTAAACTGATTGGTTTTGTTAAACAGTGGTTTAACTTCAGTTGTAAATACTGTTATGTTTTGGTAAACGCTTCCGCAGTGTATTTAAAAGTGAAAATTTTATAGGTAAAAATACGGTGTTACAACGTTGCAGTAGTATGTAGCTCCTGCTACCGCTCTCACTGCGGGGGAGTATTAAATAATATAGATTAGGGTTTAGTATAAAATGGCTCAACCCTATTATATAGATAGGCTAGGGCCCATTAGGGTTTTATATTATAATTTTTATTGTACCATTTATACTCTATAAATAGTTATCAATGTAATACAAAATACATACGGGATTTTCATTATTCTACAGGGTCACTGATTTGGAACGAAAAATGGCTTCAATGTTCATCATACTTAATTTTAAGATATGTTTTAAATAGACTTTTTGACTTATACTCTTTATTGACTCACGATACGTATCTTAATATTAGTTTTTTTTTAATGTGTCCTGTACTTGTCTACGTCACTCGGAAGTTAGCTTGTTGGTGAGATTTGAGATTACCCGCTCGGTAGTATATTATTATGATAAACACAAACTTTTACTGACTTGTCGTTATGATTTATGGTTAGATTAGTAACGTTGTGGTTGACCATTGCGTTTTTCATTGTTTTTATTTATGTAATTATCCATTGTTTAATGTAATTTTGACAGCTTAAATATGCTTTTAAAATAATTAAGTCTTCAGTTGCGATTGTCTTATTAAAAATAAGAAAAAAATTAAATTGTAAATTTTAAAAATCACGGTATTACAAGTTGGTATGAAAGGTAAGGCTGTTCATGGTTCAAATTGCTTGGTTTATATTAAAAGTTGATAACTAAACCGCCAGCCTCGTTTTCAAAAAATATTAAACCAATCCAGACCACTAACCTAGCCAAATCGAACCGACTAGTCCACCAAAATCGGTTCAGTTTGGATTGGTTTCACGGTTTTTAGCTTTTATTTATATTTTGTTAACATAGATAAACTAGTAAATTATCAACATATTTAAGATTATAAAATAAAATTAACAATTCTTCGTAATTATATATAACGTGAATAGTGTGTGTTTATATATAGTTCATATATATACATATACATACATAGGAATATTTGATATGTGTATGGTTTGGTCCGGTTTATACGGATTTGTTAAAGCAAAAATCGTGAACTGAACCATCACAGTCATTTTAACGTTTTGAAAACCATCGGATTAACAACGCACTTCTCAAACCGGCCAAACCGATCACTTGGCCTCGGTTTTGACGTTTTTATGCTCACTCATAATCATAACCGTGTTGTGAGTGATCCAAGCACTAAGATTATTGCTTAGACTCACAGCTAAAATCGGCCCGAGTAATAATGAACTTAGACTTTTAAGTTTGAGGATGAGTGTATTAGTGTTTGTGTTTTACTTGATTGTACCCCGTATACGTTTGAAGATATCCAACAGTTTTCTCTTGGTTGGCACTAGGAGAAACATCTTCGGAGGATATTTAGCGACTTCCACTTCTCTTCCAAAATTGATTTATTTTTATTATTTTATGTTTTTTTTCTTGATAGTTTCGGTTAATGAAATATATTTATATAAAATGTATTTTTATCATATTTCTAATCTAATTTTTATTTAGTAAGTGTTATGTTTTTTATAATAAATTAATGAAAATCAAAAAGTGATGCTAAATTACAGTTATTACTGTTGGGTTTAACGATAGGTTAGTGATGTTGAAATGACAGTCAATAATAATAGTCACTATTATAAAGTTTTAATAATATGTTAGTGATACTAAATTTATAGTGGTTGGATTATCTTAACCAATTTCATCAAGCTAACGAGCCGGATTGGTGTGATATTTTCAAAAGTGTTTTCTTAATGTAAAATAAGATTTTTGTAAATAAAATCAACAATAATCTATAATTAAAATTATTATTTATAATATTTTGTTCACCAAATTCAACTATCCTCTAGCTCATGCGTAGGTAGCTCCACTACTCCAGACGCTCATTTAAAGGTTATTGAACTAATTGCTAGGTTTTATAGTATTAGCATGTTACCCGTATAATACGGCGGTAAAAAATAATTTCTACATAATAACATGTACGTTTTTAAGATGTAGAGATGTGGTATTCACGTAATACGTTGACAATGAATAATTTTCTTTTGGTACCATGTTTATCTTCTTTATTTTTCTGTTCTCCATAAACTCTTTTATTGATCTGTAAAATTAATTTTGAAAACAATAAAATAATAAAAAGAAACATACTGTAAATTGCATGAAAATACATAGTATAAATTAGAAATTTGAAGCTATTTACAATTAAGAGATTAAGAAAATAGAGTAAAATAGTGGATAATTATTATATTTTACTTGATTATATGAACTACTTAAAAATGTTTATAAATTATGGTTATAGGTTATAGAATATTTAAAAATGAAAGTTTTGGCTAAGAAATTATTTTTTTAATAATCAAGTTATTTTCTATTGAGTTGATTTTTTAATATGGAAGGTTTAGTTACTAGAATAGAATGTAGGGATATTTTTAACTTTATTTAATAGTTTCCATTTAGTTTATATGAGGGGTAATTTAGTAATTTTAAAATACTTAAAATTTAAAAGTTTAAGCAAAAGGCCTAAATATTTTATAATATAGTATAGATAGTATAGATAAAGCAATTAAGTAGTTGAAAACTGAAGCGATCATCCAATTGATTCTTTTACTGGTTTACATATTCATTCTTTTTTTTAACGGCAAACACACACTCACTAAACTTACCCTTAAACCTACTTCATTATCCACAACAGGACTTGAACACACAACCTCTTGGGAGAAGCACTACTCCAAAATATCAGATACCGTTGGGCTACAAATCATTTGGTGATTTACAGATTCATTCAATCAGAGGATATTAAGACCCACGTAAGGTTTAGAAACTTAAATATAAAAATACAAAAAAATAGAGTTTCTAACCATATATAATTAAATATTTAAATTAAAACAGGTTAAGAGCAATACATATATTTGATAAAAGAAAATGTCGAGTAAATTTCAAACTTAATTATGTTTTCCCAAATAATCTCTCAAATCTCTGATAAAAGTATATAAAAACTTGTAAAACACAATCCCTCTAAGCCTACTTCTAAATTTACATGTTATCTTATATTTATTATAAGATTTAAACCCAAACCCGTAACGATCACCTAATACACCTCGTCCTACTAGGCGATAGTCTTTTGATTATAAAAAAAAATAGAAAATTTGTCTACTTTAACTTCTTAGGAAAGCGTTGATCAAACAACACATCTTCTTTAAAAAAAAGTGTTGTTTTTTTTCCATTCTTGTTTGCGTTCACATGAGTGAATGATTCTCTAAATGTCAAAATATTTTGCTTTTTCTCTTTTCCTAATCTTTAACTTTTTGCACACTCTGCAATCACGATAACGACTTTTCAGAGTGACTAGTGCTCTTTTATGCAATTCTTTTCCTTTTTATCATTCAGCACATCACGTTTTGAGATTTTGTGACATCCATTCTTACAATCATTATTGGCTCGGGTTTATTAGGGTTTTTTTTGTACATTTAATGTAGATTAGGGGGATGGCTTTGATACCAATTGATGCGAACTCATCACATACCAGCCTCGTATCACAACATAAGCTCAAGTGTTGAACTCGCCCTCTTAAAACCAGCTTCTTTGGGAAGGGGACGCTGAAACTTATAAACTACTAATTTAATTTACTTTCCGCCGATGTGGGATCGTAACACGCATCCTTGATATATTATTTGTCCTTCCAAATTACTCCAGTTTTTACAACAGTTCACTCATTTAAATATCAAACACAAAACAAAGGTGAATACATAGAGTTTCACGGAGAATGAAAGCCATCGCTTGTCGTGGACTGGGCTCATGTGAAAGGAAAGCAGACAATGGGGTTCATACGTCTATCACCCAATCACTTTGGCGTGGAACCTCCGTTGCCGACGGCGGCGCTATATGGTCTTTTGGGGATGGTACTCAATTTTACTTACACCGTCACCTTAGCTTTTGCATACCAACATACTCACCATCACAAAATCATCGCATTGAACTTGTACTAAATCACACTATCACACACCAACTCATTTAATATACACACGGTACAAAAGACAAAAACCTGATCACTCCTCGTGTGGTTTTGGTCTAGTGATCATGTCATGATTAGGCGTATCACGCTCATGCCGAAGCCCGATCCGACCCCCTCTAACAGTAGTACAAATCACTTTTGGTTATATTAGTGCATCAATCTTTAGTTTTTGCCTGTGGAAATTTACGTTGTTCTTTTCTTTCTTTTATGTTTGTTCCACTTTGGATGAATTCGTATTTATACCCAGTTTTGTAACAAGTTTAAATATTTTACTTATGTCAAGTTTGAGTTCTTTAATTTGTTTTTATCTAACAAAACATTTTGCAAACTTGATAGATCATCTAATTCAAGTAATTCATGTTCAAATGCAAAATTACGATGTAAATAATGATTTATATATTAGATTACAATGCTTTTTTTTATAGTTTACTATAAATTGAGTTAGAAGTTTATCAAAAATGTTATATACTAGCTGTAAGTTTATCAAATAATAATAATATTTGTAATAATCGTAATAACAAAATATAGTAATAATAATATTAATTAATAGTCTTACCGTTTGAATTACACCCGAAAACTAAATTGACCCTCCAACCGAAACAAATCTCAACAGTCAACACCTATCACCATTGCCACCAACTGCCAGTCCGCCACCTCCACCAACCAGGCTACCGCCACTACCACCATCGCCGTAGCCATCAACCGCCACCACAACCATCGACCCAGCTACTCAATTTATTTCACAACCAATTTTTTATAATTCAACTCATTTGACCCGTTTAACGTAAATTACAACCATTATTATTAAGTAGATGTGTCAAAATTATTACGTCTACTCCTGACTATACATAAAGGGACAACCATGGCATGATTTGGAGATACTAAGAACCACACGGTAAGTACAAAAGCCCAAAAAACTATGAAGCCAAAAGCTTTTCTTCATATGCACAACAAATTACGGCATTAAAGGTTATCTCACTACCCAGTTCACAAGTACACTGGATCACCAACCAAGACAAAACGGAAAGAAAAAGAAAATAACCGCACGAAAGATGACTGTTCCAAGATAACTCTCAAACTAACCGCCAATCGTGTCTTAGACAGTGTATGCTTGTTGAATCGTCTCTATGTCAAGACCCTTGAGTCTAACCACCGATTCAACGTGACCCTTCAACGTGTGCAATTCTCTCAACCTAACAAAACCACATAAACTTCAGAAAATACAAGGGCGAAATGGGAAATATGGAAAGATTCCAGGAAAAACTGGTATACAATATCGTTAAAAGGATCAAAACTAGTAATTTTCCCAGGACTAGAAAGAGGTTGGGATGACTCGGAACCCTTTTGGTCTAAAGCTTTAAACTTTTTTACCAAGTGTATCAAACATGATTACAAAAACTAAATTATTTTGAAAGTCTCTTTCTTTTAATAAAATAATTTAGGTGGTTTTATGATTAAAAATACAGTTTGGTGACTTTTAATATGTTCAACCTATTTGACCTGTTTCCTATGGGGCCGATCTTTTTAATGCTACATGTTAGAGTTGTCAAAGAAAATAAGATGCTGGATTGACCCATTCATAAACAGGGTCACATACCTTGCGATTTCAGCTCTTCGTTTGGCTTCCTCCGCCATCTGGTTGAGTTCGGACACATTGGTGCGGTCACCAAACATTTTGGTGTCGGGAACTTCAAGCCCATGAAGGGTTCGCTGCGCATGAGCCCATTGAAGCTCACGTTGTTCCTTACCAAAATCCTTTTGTCTCGTGAATGCAATCTGAAAAAGAACATAAAAGATCATTAGAAAAAGAATCGTCTGGCTCAAGTTTATACCACAAAATTCTAACACATACCCTCCTCTCAATAACAAGATCCCAGGCCCGCCCACTAATAGCATATCGAATAAAGAACTTAATGAGATCGAGCGGAAAGTAGAAGACGATATTGTAGAGCCAGATAACACCGGCCCATCCCCACCCAATTCCTTCTACTGCAGCAAAGCTCCAATTAGCATAAACTGCAATTAATGTGGCAATCTGGCAGAAACCAGAAACATGTTACTATTCATTTAGTATAGTTTATCGCAGAATAACACCAGCAGAGTATTATTATTATTATTATTATTATTATTATTATTATTATTATTATTATTATATGTAGCGTACCAATTGGGCAATGCCAAAAGCAATAACAAGAAGCCAACCAGGGCGCTCCACAAACGACCAGCTGCGTGATCTTGTGACAAATATGAGAGCTTGGCTAATTGTGCTGACTTGAAGATATATTGCTGAAGCCAGCTTCCTGAAGTCGTCATGAGCTGTTTTCTCGAGGGTTGGTACACCAAATGTACGCTGGAGATGCATTCATAAAAGGATTCTTTTAAATGTGTATACATGGAAGCTCAATAATGACCTGGCAACCTCCTCTGCCATCTCATCATTTTTAAGGGTTTCATGTTTAAGCTTGTTATGAACAGTTTTTTTTAAAAGTTGGTTGCTATCTAGCCTAAAAAATAAAGCTAGATACTTTTCATGAAATCTGGCCTGTATGTTGTCATATTTCACGCATTCTTTATAAGAATTCAACAAAAAAGTGTTTCGGGCCAAGCTAATCCCCCCCGTTTTGACCCGAACAAAAATGCCTGTTTTTGACCCGTTGCCCTTTTTGCCACCTCTAGAAAAGACAGTCACATAGTAGTGTCAGGTGCTAAAGCATAATGTACATACCGGAAAGAAATCTGTTTTATAAGCCGCCCAAAAGAAAATAACAGTCATCATGGCTAAATAGCTACCAAGAATAACTCCAGTGGCAAAAATCTCAGCTAGTTTCCAGCTATCAGGAAGAGGAGATGGCTTCACTCTATCCTTCGATATTGTCATTATGGTTCCTGAAGTGAAATGATACAGCTAATGAAATGCTTGCGATATCAATAGTGACAAAATTGGTGGGTCAGTTGGGTTGGGTCAGGTTTGAGTCCATTTTCTTTAATTACAAATTATCAATGTGTTAAACATGATTGCAAATATTACCTGATAATGATAGTAATCTGAATTTTCATTAAATCGGTTTAAGAGATTGTATGCATAGAGCACGGATTTGGATGACTTTCCAACACATTTGACACATTGCTATTTTTAGCTAATTAACTAGTTTGACCCGTTTGAGTCAAAACATAACCCAAAATCGGTTCAAGTATGACCAAGAGAACAGGGAAAAAGGCACAAACCATCGTTAAGGATCGCGATGATAAGCACCATGAAAGGTGGGAAGTCAAACTTCCATATCAAAGCCAGCAGCATAAAACCAAGCTGACATGAAACAAATAACCACAAACACATCAAGATCATCACATAAAACATGAATACATAAGCGACAACACAAATATAACTTACCACAATACGAATAGTGATCGAAACCGCATAAATCTGCAAAAAAATCAAGTACAATTAGAGTCGATGAAATGCATGTAAAAAGAATTGGAAAAAAATAACAGGACATTACTGTGTAATTTTTCATCCTTTGGAAGATGGCTCGACTGGTCAAAACAGCACTGATAATAACACTAAGCCCGGGCTCGGTAAGGACTATATCAGAAGCACTACGGGCTGCATCAGTTGCATCAGCCACAGCAATCCCAATATCCGCTTTTTTGAGGGCAGGAGCGTCGTTTACTCCATCTCCAGTCATTCCACATATGTGTTTCCTAGCTTGTAAACGCTTCACTATTTCGTATTTGTGTTCTGAAACAAAACTACAAGGATAAGTACAACATTACATATATTATATCGTTTCAATTTTTATCAAATTTAAAGGGAAAAAACTTACCCGGGAAAACACCGGCAAAACCATCAGCTTTCTCTATGAGTTCATCAATGGGTAAAGCCGCAATTGACTCATCTTTATTTTGACCAAGCAAAGCAGAGGAAGGATACATGTTGGTTCCCATTCCAAGACGTCTTCCGGTTTCTTTCCCAATTGCCAGTTGATCCCCTGTTCAAAGTCGTGTAAAAATAGTATTTAGTAGATGTGGCAAAAATAGGTGGATCATGCACGTTAATGAGTCAAAATGGTTACTTTTGAGTGTGGGTCAAAGGTTGTGGGTTGGCCGGCCCCAAGCACTTTTGTCAATCTTTTTAATTCTTATATAGATAATGTATGTGTCTAAACTATGATTACAAAAACTAAATCACTATGATAATAATCCTAAGTGTGAATAATTATTTTAGGTACAAAGCAAGAACAAATTTCAGGCAACTTTCAACCCGTTTTACTTTTGGCTTTTTTTATCTGACCTATTTGACTCGTTTCATAAAATAGAAGTAACTTAACCAACCTGTTAATGGGTTGAAATAGACATCTCTAGTGTTTGGGAACTACATAAATGGGACAGTCTGAAGAAATGTTCCTACATCTACTGGCTTTTGAGGCCAAACCAAATACCATTTGAAACCAAACTTGAAACAGATTTCTAGCAGTGACACCAAAACTTTGTTCACATAAGTCGCACCAAAACTTCTCTTTAATAATCCCGCAGGAATTGTATTTTATACAAAGTATTCTTTTTGTTCACATAAGTCAAAACCACACTTCAATTGCACCCATAAGTCAAAACCACACTTCAATTGCACCCATATTTTATAGAATAACAAAATGTACCAGTAATCATTTTAACATTTACTCCAAGATTCAAAGCCCTTCGAATCGTCTCGGCACTATCATGACGTGGTGGATCAAAGAGCGGCATTAGGCCAATGAACTGCCACGGTCCTCCAGGACTCTCTTTTCGTCCCTCTGGAACTTCCTATTTTTTAAAATTAAATAATACACAAATCAATGATCAAAAATAAACAAAATTAGAAAAAACAAGTTTTTTTCAGGGGAAAAATCTGATTAATCACCTGGTATGCTACAGCAAGTGATCTTAATCCACGGTCTGCAAATTTATCAATTACAGCATGAACTCGGCGTTCTATATCTGATTTGTTGTGTGCAAGATTCAAGATCTATGCCAATAAAAAACATGAATAGTCAAAAGGTGCATACATCAACTTAATCCTTTTCACGTAATATCATTTCTATTTTTGGTTAGATAGATACAGAGACACGTGCAGACCTGCTCGGGGGCACCTTTGCTGACTCTATGCATTTTTCCCTGATTGTCCAAATAAGTCAATGCTGTGCGCTTATCGGTAGGATTAAATGGTAGAAAATGCAGCTCTTGAACATCCGCACGTGCCTATCAAGGTACAAAGCAGTGAACAGTTTATATAAAAAGAACAAATAAAAAAAGGAATTTAGCATAGGGGGCATAAAGGACAGGTTGGCCGGGAGTGGATCATGTTATATCAAAACAGGTTCGGGTTGAAACGGTTGTTCATATTTCAGGTCAGGTGGGTCGACCTACAAACATTTACTGTCCAGTGTCCATTTTGTCCCCTTTTCTATAAAAAGTTGATTCACTATAAGTCTATAAATTATACCAAAACTATGGTATTACATTAACAATCTATTATTTAGAATAAAGGACTTTTAGGCCTCTAAAATTCTTTAGTCAACTTTCAACCCGTGCAACCCACTTAGCTAAAAATTTTGCTTGACCAATTTGGCCCGTTAGGATTAACCATAAATTGACCCACTAATAAGCAAATGGAATAAATTGCCACCTCAAGAATTTAATTTAGAAATAGAACACAAAAACTCCTCAAGTTTTGAATTAGATGAGCTTTTCGTACTTTGTCATGCTTTCAATTTTAATGAACCTTCCAGCTTGTCAACGCTCACAAAACATTTACATCACTCTTTGTGTGTTATCTGCTTTTTAAACATTTGGTTGGAAAAACATTGTTTTCTCCAAAAAAAAATTACCTCTTTCGGATCAGCTAGCATACCGACTATGGCAGCATCAATGGCATCTTGATTTTCGGTTCTGGAGGCTCGAGCTGCCATCAGAACAACAGTATCAGCATCTACTCCTTTGGCAAATACCTAATAAAATAAGTCAATTGAAAAGTCAAACTAAAAGTAAAAACAAGAAATTTTTAATATGAAAACAACAGATAAACATCTAGAAGACTGACTTCAATAAGATTCTTGTCCACTGTAAGCTTGTTCAACGTCAAGGTCCCGGTTTTGTCACTGCAAAGGACATCCATTCCCGCCATTTCTTCTATCGCTGTCATTCTTTTTGTAATAGCCCCCTGTGGTAATCATAAAAATACGAAGTTAAATACAAAAAATCTCTAAAACAATAACAATTTGTCAAAAGAAAGATGATGTAAGAAGTCACGAAACCTGTTGAGCCAATCGATGAGACCCAATGGCCATGGTTACAGAAAGAACAGTAGGCATGGCAATTGGGATTCCACCAATAAGGAGTACAAGAAGATTATCAATTCCAGGCCTATATTGCCTATCTTGAATTGGGAACATTACAATAATCTCAATCACCATTCCAACAGCAATCGAACAAATACAGAAATTCCCTATTGCAGTCAAAACCTAAAGAACATAACAAACAAAATGTCAAAATTAAAATCTTGAAAACCCATAAACAAAAGGTGAAGTTCGAATCTTTTTTATGCTTACTTTTTGAAAGTGACCAACTTGATTTGTGCTATCAACAAGATGAGCAGCCTTCCCAAAGAAAGTGTGGACCCCGGTGGCAATAACAACCGCCTCGATTTCACCCTGTTTGCATGTCGAACCAGAATAAACACCGTCCCCGGGACCTTTCGTTACTGGAAGTGACTCACCGGTTAGAGCCGACTACGATACAAGATAGGTTCACTTGTTATGTACAAAATACTATAATTTGACCATAAAACAATTATACAAACCGCTCCCTGCTCACCTGGTCGATCTTTAAAGGATCACCATCGAGCAAACGAGCATCTGCAGGAATAATATCACCGAGTTTTATACTAATAATATCCCCGGGGACTAACATCGAAGCATCTTCCTCGTTCCATCGCCCATCTCGTAGAATCTACAATAAATTTATAGTAATTAAACAAGAACAAAATAACTGTGTTCAAGTTATCGAATTATGTATAAAATAAATAATATGAAACCTTTGCTTTTGGGGCAAGTCGAGCCATGAGAGCAGCAGCTGCATTACCAGCGTTGTTTTCTTCAATGAAACTAATTGTGGAGTTGATAATGAGCAAAGTGATAATACCCACAAAGTCCTGCCAATCAGGAGGCTTTCCCTGCAAAAGTTGGATTTCGATTAGGGTTTTCCTGAAAGTAATTTCAAGAAAAATATACTTAAAAAAGGGTTTTCAGACTAAAGTTTTTTATAAGTTCTTACTCCTCCATTAGCAAGGGCAATCGCCATAATAGCAGCAGCTTCCATAACCCATGATAATGGATTCCACATAAACCCTAAAAACTTCAAGAATTTGCTCTCCTAAAAGCACCAATATCACAAAAAAACATCAAAATCCACAAAACAACACAATATTTGCCAAAAAAATAAATATGAAATATTTACAGAAATGAATTGTGGGTCACCTTCTTTTCTTCAAGCTTATTATGCCCAAAAATGACTAATCTTTCTTCAGCAGCAGTAGTAGTGAGACCCTCTTTGCTACATCTCAGATTCTCAAAAACCTCCTCAATGGGTATACTTTCCTGCAAAAATCACTCAAAAATCAACAATGAAACAAAACATACAAAAAGAAAAAACTAAAATGAGATACACAGATCCAAAATCTGTTACCAAATCTACAGTCTCCTTCAACACAGCTTCAAGAACTTCAGGCTTCTCCTCCCCCATCTTTTTTTTTAATGTTTCTTGAAAAACTAGTTGCAGATCAAGAGCAGAGGTTTTAACATGAAAGATTATGGAAATAAGAAAAGAAACGCAGATGAAAAACACAATCTTTTTTGAAGATTTGTGGTTTGGGAAATAGAAAGAGGCTTCCCACCTATACCAAATCTACAAGGAGTGGAACCGCTGATGAGAGAGATAAGAGAGGTAACCAGCAACAACAGTTACAGTCTCTAAAGAAACAAAAACAAAAGAAAACAAAATCCCTTTTTCTTTTCTTTTCTTTTTCTTTTTTGTATAATTGAAATTCCAGCCTGAAAATTAGTGCAGAAGCCCTTCTCCTTTCCAAGGAAATAAAAATAAATATCATTTTAGGTTCTTTTTCTTTTAAGGTATCTTGTATATTGGAATTATTTTATAGGTTACCTATCTATATTTTTTTTTTACCAAATCTGATAAAAAAGAAAATATTACATAAACAAGAATTTTAACAAAATTAATAAAAAAATGTAGATTGTTTTTTAAATTACTAATATGATTATAAAAATTGCTAATTTTGACATCAAAATCGTTTATTTTCAACCGATGTTTGACACCTTACATCAATACGGAGTCTCTCACTTTAAAATTTTTAATTTTACGATTTTAGTAGAACCTAAAAACAAGTGATGCATGGCTAGGAGAGGCCCACACATTTTGTATCGATATTATGAAATTAAATTAATAATGTTATTTTAAAATAACATATTATATTTAATATTCAATATAGTTCATACTTAATGCATAGTCCTAGGGGGCTAGTTTGAGCCTTTGGATCAATGGCATCAATGGTCCATATTATATTTTAAAATTTTGGGCGGAGTGGCATTTTCGTAATTCGCATGTGATGCTTTTACAAATCACATATGATTGTATACTGAATCACCTATGATTGAATATTAAAATTTTAGGACTATGTTTTTTAAATTGACTTTATTGAACACAACTCTATGTTCGTTATTTGTTGTCCTTTCTCGTGCTCGATTGAACCTTCTTCTCTTATCGACTTGTGAAAATGGAAAGGCGTTGTCAAATATAGCTCATTCAAGATATATCACGTCTGCAATATAATATCCTTAAATGTATGTTGATATATTCCCCAAAAACTAACACTTAGGAGCGTCATCTTTGATATTGAACATAGGAGATCGATTGAGAATATTTAAGTTCATTCTCAAAGCTAAATGTCATATGAGGCAGTTCAACCAATTACAACTATTTGTTGAATTGGTTAACAAAAGTGAGTAAATCATTTGTTGTATTACACTTTTACGTTCCCCTGGGGGCCTTTACCGACTGGTTTCATAGCTAACATGAATGAGGTAAATTGTGTAAACTAGAGTTAAAGGACATTTTCTAGGGTTTAATCTTTGGAACTCCACTACAGGTTCTCTGTCCCTAACCTCTAGACTACCGTCGTCGGCATGTGTCTGGTTTGCAATAAACATTTTGTGTAGTTTGTTCACCCATTACATATACTATCCGGCTTTGTTTGTGAAAAAAAGTTCATAATGATTAGAAATATATTGAACAATTTGTACGAATAATGATTTGTGCATTTTAGGCCTTAGTCTCAAACATTTTATTTGTTGTAATCAGGGTTTCCTCAAAGTAGGAGTTTAAGATAGGATCAATTATATCATAATGGGTTGTTTGAATTAACTTACATGGTCATATGGGACTCTCACAGTAGAGAGTTCTTGTGTTTTGTTGTTAGCTTTCTTCAAAATGTTTTGTCATCACTTCATGTGTCTAGATGGGTAAGCATGGTTCGACTTGATTCGGTTCGGCCATAAAACCAAAACTAAAACAAAATTTTGGTTTCCGGGAAACCAAAACGCAAAAACCATTCGTTTTTTCGGTTCTCAAGAAACAAATAACCAAAACCATTTGTTCCTGTTACAGAGAGTGGATACCATCACTCTCGGTGCTCTCCACGTATGATGGTCACGGCGGCAATCCTCTCCACGCATCCTCAAGCCTCCTCTAAAGCGGAAAGAATGTAGAATGTTAATGGTCTAATGCATAGTGAGTAGTGTTTTCAGCATAGTCCAAATGACAACTATTTTATTAACAAAATGCTTAGTTTCTTTTTATTTATAAAAGTATGCATCTTAATGTTGTCTAAAGTATACAAGTAGATTAAAAACGTTCACTTATAATTAAAATGGCATGTCTAATTTGAATTTTCGCCTGGATGCCTAAAACGCCATCGATGAGTATATGGATTTGAGAAAATCATAGCCTAATACGGATTGTTAAGAGACAAGTGAATATAAGTTGTCAACAAAAATATTGGATCATATTTTTTTTTTATAAAAAATCCTACAACTATTTTGATGTTAAGCAATTAGAGTGGCCATCTTAAGTTCGTCACGAGCTTCCAAAACGGCCAATAGGAATGGCAAAGGGACGGGTTTTGGTCGCCCCGTCCCGTTTCCCGTCGGGGATTGTTTCGGGGCACCCTGTCGGGGCGTCAGTCAAACCCGACCCCGACCCGAGCCCGAAACCCGATGATAAAACCCGATCGACCCGTCTAAAAATTATGTTAGTGAAGTAAGAAACTGCACAAAAAACTTAATAAGAACCTGAGATTATCATTTTATAAATAAGAACGTAAGTATCATCATTAACTTGAATAAAAAACTTAACTAAAGTAGAACTTAAAAGAAG